>JAODAL010004213.1:0-160081 GCA_025379985.1 Phyllomedusa bahiana | reverse complement strand
TACAAATTAAGATATTTATTCGTAGGGGGAACATTTTTTGATGTAGTGTCCCTTTGAACTACAAGTATTGGACATTGCTTGCTTAGTTTATCCTTAAAGAGGTATTCTCACCATGTTTAAACATGAAGGCAAAAGACTATTACCAAATGCATTGCTGTTCTGATTTTGCTTTCTTTCAGAGATAAAGCAGTTTTTATGTCCTGCTTGTGTACACTAGCTTTCCTAGGTTACTGAAAACCTCTCTGCTCTTATTGCTCCAGCTGCTGTCGCTGACCATGGTGACGTCACTCTCTGTTGTGCTTTATCAGCAGCACAGGAGCTTGTTTATCTAGGTTACTGACAAACTTTAAAGGGAACCCGTCACAGATTTTGCCCCTCTTGCTGAGGACAGCACAAGCTACTGACATCCTGTTTCCAGCACTGTGTCCCTTATTCTGTAAGATGCTGTAGTTTTAGAGCATTTAAAAGGGTTTGTCTCACTACAAAGAATAGCTTTCAAAATGTAGGGAACACTAAATGAAGAAGTTTTCCAAATATATTGCTTTGTTCATCTTTTTTTGTTAAGGAGATACAAGTGATTTTATCACCTTCTGTGCTCTCTTTGGTTCCTCAAGTGACCGACCTGTGTACTTCTCCCCTCCTGCTGTTTGTTCTATCTGATAGCAGGGAGTGACATCACACAGGACACGGTCGGCCAGCAGTGTGAGAGCTTATGTGTTATCTGATCTTTCAGACAAAATAAAGTAATTACTGTTAACATTAGCTCAGAAGCTTCTCCGGACCTCAGAGGTGGTATATTATTTTATCTAGACTAATAAACAAAGTAGTCTGAATACACAGAGCTCATATGCTAATTACAGAAAGCTTGACCAGGAAGTGACAGAGCCAAGCAGCATCATCTCATTCATGCATCCTATGAAACTCTGAGATGAGACAACCCCTTTAATGAACAAATCTTATTCATGAGCAGGTGTTAGCCCCGCCCACCAAAGGCTAGCCACCGCCCACCTGACAGTTATTCACATGTTTCTACCTATTCAAAGTAATAGGTTTATCAGTTGAGGTGGGCGGGGCTAGCATCAGGTGGGCGGGACATTAAAAACGGATTCTTCATAACTCTTTTCTGGCTGAAAACTGCAGATTTGAGCACTAAATACTCAAACTCCATCTTACAGAATAAGGGACACAGCGCTGGAAACAGCAGGTCTGACACTAGCTTGTTCTGCCCTCAGCAAGGGGGGCATAAACTATGTGACAGGTTCCCTTTAACTCTTTAGAGCTCTGTAGCCATCTGCACTACTGTTAAACCCTTCTATTAGCAATGTCCACCAAATGGGCTCAGCTAGGACTAGCATAGCTGAAATGCTAAATCACTGTTGTAGACCCTCCCGAAGCCTAAAGAGGAAGGATCCTAAAAGTGGCTATAAGGAGCAGACTCTGTGAAACAGCCAGATTAGAAACCCCCTTTAATTGCTCAAGTATCTAAGTCACCTTATACGCAATGTGTATATACTCGATTAGGTGATTCAGGGTTGTTTGGCTAACATATGGAAAAACACACACCGTACCCAATGGTCAGACCAACTGTTTGGTTTTCAATTAAAATAGAAAAAAAAAAAAAAAAAAAAATTCTGAATGCGCACCTGGTTTGCACAGCACAGGGGCGGCTGTTTGAGCACTTGTCCTTCCATAAGATCCAGGAGATTCTGCAGAACCATCTACCCAACCTGAACCACTATTAGGAGGCTTGCCCCATGCTGAAGTCCCATTGTCAACTGCAGCAGACGGAGATGGAGGCTCCCCCCAAGAGGCATCAGTCTTTGAATGAACAGGGGGCATGTCTCCCCAGCCTGTAAATCATACAAAATAATTACTCTTACAGCAGACTTTTCTTCCAGTAACACAATTATCTTACATTACAATGGCCTTTAACAATAATATGGCTGAGCTGCAATTCTGGACAGCCCCTGTCAGCAGGTATGGATCATCTGCACATGGAGGCGATACTTTTGTATACAGAAATATTTGAGATACATTTATGAGCGGACATGATGGGGCTGAGCATATGGGCTTCTAAAATCTACATAAGCTTCGGACATCCTGCATAATGACTCTGCTGAGGAGGATAAATAATCAGCATGAAGATCAATCGGAAATTTTGAAAATTATTTTTCTGGATTTACGATTCGATTCAGGAACACAGGCGCCGTTTGTGCCAATCTATCATCCATAACAATTCTTTTAGGTCCTTGTCACATGACCAGGGTCAAGTCAGTGTGACAGCCTGGTCATGGCAGTGCGCTATTATATGCATTCTTATATTGCAGAGAGTAACCTTTAGACGGCAGGCAAGAAAATCAACGAACCAGCAGTCTTTAAAGGGAATGTCATCAAAAATGACTTCTTGTTTAACTCACATTTTCATGTTCAACACATTTAAGATTTTTTGGTTATATATATTTTTTTTTAATTTTCCATATCACTTTCAATATTTTTTTTAAGAATTCGTAAGTCCTGCAGTTTTCACTTTGGCCACTAGGCCTAAAAATTGTCTGACACTTCCTGTTCTGTAGAGAAAGATTCTCAGTTGTCTGTTTATTATCAGCACAAAGAGGGTCAAACTGAAAGGAGACACCAGTGTGAATAGATAACACAGGATCCACCAGTCACAAGAGGAGATAGTCTCAGTTCACCCCTTTCACCTCCCTGCACACTGATTTTTTCCCAGGTCACAGAGCATGATTAGAAAACTCTCCTATAGAAGTGAATTGGACTGAGTCAGTCTTAAAGGGGTTTTGCCAAGAAGTGAAGTCCCCTTACCTCTTATCTGCTCAGGAGAGAAAATAAACAAAGCATGAACAGCTGCAGGGTGGAGAGTGATGGGGTTGAGCAGAGCCAAGAATCAGGGAGCGTCTCTAATGTTTACTCAAATAATAACATTACAACCAGTGGATTCTCTATACAGCAGACAACCTCATACACTGCACTTTTCTCCCCAGCCCCTTGCAAGCTCATTCATGTTCCCTGTCATCAGATAAGAAGTGCAAACAAGGCGCGGCCAGATCAGCTCATGTCAGTGTCCTGGTCGTGTCTAATGTAAAAATTTCAGGAAAAATAAAAGGGCATCTGATTAAGGCTGTAGCTCTCAGAGGCTTCACTTTTTGTAATCACATATTTAGACAAGTGATTAAATAACCATTTTGGAGAATCCCACGTCAATATTACATCGTGGCAAAACCCCTTAAAGTCTCCTATGTGCATGAAGCTACTGTAAAGCATCTGACTGGTGTTAAAGCAGTGCAAACAAGGCCTAGTGGCCAAAGGGAATACTGCAAGACTTAAAAATTAGTACAAAATATTGAAAGTGATCTGAAAAATAAGAAAAAAAAAAAATTCCTAAAAAGTGTTTAAAATAAAAATTGTACTTAAACAGTGACTCATTTTTTGATGACACATTCCCTTTAAGTCAGAATTTTGTACAAATATATCCATACGGTACAACAATCTCCCAACCTCCACCCCCTAAAATGACTAAAAGGAAGAATGGCAACTTACAGTCAGGTACAGATATAATTTCTACTGATAAATTCCAGATTTTCAAATAGTTGGTGGATTTACACACATTCTCACGAAGTCTACAGTTATTTGAGACGTTTTCAAGCACATGGTTACTTCATGTAACAGACCACAAGCAATGTGTATTTATCCATCTATATCTCTCTCTATATTTATATATATAGACAATCTTAGGTTCATAGTAGTCTTTTCTAGCATCACAGCTCAAAAGCATCTCCTTTTCTTCTGCTTTCAGGAGCGTACATGACTCACAGCCATGTGTCACAATTCGGGTATGTTCACCCAGCGTGTTGAGTCCGTGTCACCATACGCTTTTAGATATGTGTTTGGCTCCATCTTTCGGACCCTAAACGAACCCAAGCACGCATCTAA
The DNA here is from genome assembly GCA_025379985.1 of Phyllomedusa bahiana. Taxonomy (NCBI): domain Eukaryota; kingdom Metazoa; phylum Chordata; class Amphibia; order Anura; family Hylidae; genus Phyllomedusa; species Phyllomedusa bahiana. The sequence continues at coordinate 156,133 of JAODAL010004213.1, read as the reverse complement.
TAGCAGTGTGATTTACATGGTTTTTAATATGAATCCTGCATCGGCGTTCACACGAGTGATCACTGATGAGTGCCTCATTGCGTCTTTCGGATCCCTTCCAAGATTTGACAAGTCAATTCGGAAAGATGCAGCAGGAGTCCTATAATAAACGATAGGGTGCGATCCTGCTGCATCCAAACTCGCAGCTACATGTTGAATACGTTTAGGATTCGATCGACGCAGCGTTTTTTGGATGCAATTTTCCGATCCAAAAACGCTGTGTGAACAACCTCTTAGGAACACAGCGGCAGTGATCAGGCTTTGGTGGAGACTCAGAAATCCTTCCATCTCCATATTTGATCCATGCTCACCATGGCTGCCTGACAAGTGCTAATAGACCCTTGATCTCTGCTGTTGAACTACAACGGTGCTCAATGAGGGATCCAAGAAAAAAAAAAGCTGTCCACCATTCTACATTTCTTTTTTAGTGGCAGATATGATCTTGCTCTTCATGTTAAAAGGTAAAGTCCTATCTGGCTTTTTCTTTCACCCTTATGATCAGCTTCTCCAAGTCCTTTTCACTCTCTGCCACCAGTTATACCATCTGTGTATCTCAAACTGTTGGATATTTTGCCTTTTTTAGCCCCAATAGTCGAAACATCCAAGTCCAGCTTTCTCATGAATGAATGCATATATAAAAAAAATTGTGTGTGTGTAATATATATATATATATATTATTTATATATATATATTATATATATTATATATATATATATATATATTATATATATTATATATATATATATATATATAAAAAATAGAAAAAGGCAGCACTCAAACTTAAAAAATTACCAGTGGGTGCCAGCAATGTTCAACTCCCATCACGAGTCCACGTTACATATAAAGAGAAAATGCAGCGCTCCAGTTTAAAGTGAAAAGAATTACTTTATTCCAGCATGTCCACAGGGCAAAAGTTTCGGACTTCAAATAGCCTTTTTTCAAGCCTTGAAAAAGGCTATTTGTAGCCGAAACGTTGCCCTGTGGACCTACTGGAATAAAGTAATTTTTTTTCACTTTTTCACTTTAAACTGGAGTGCTGCATTTTCTCATATATTATATATATTATATATATTATTATATATTATTATACACACATTATATATATATATATATTATATATATATACACCCCAAACACACATATATATATATATATATATATATATATATATATATATATATATATATATATACATACACACATATATACACACCACACACACACACACACACACACAATGTCTAAACCACTGACAACAAAATTAAGTACAATTGTGCCTGTCATTTTCCCACCCTGTGTCATGCAACAAATTTGTGTTACAAGGGCTCAGAATGGGGAGTGGGTGTATTAAATTTGGGGTTAACGCTCTCTCATACTGCTCATTGGAAGTTCAACATGGCAAAGAACTGTGAGGTTCTGGGGGGAGAGGAGGGGGAGGGGGAACAAAACAAAACAAAAAAAAAAAAAAAAAAACCTGTTGCTCTAGATGACCTAGGCTGTAAAAAGGATCAAAAGCCTGAAACTGAGCTGCAGCACCGTGGCCAAGACCATAGAGCAGCCGCCATGGTCAATCAAAAATAGTTGAGTGCTCGTACTCAGCATCATATCCAGAGATTGTTTTTTTACAATAGACATACGAGTGCTGCCAGCATTGCTGCAGAGGTTACAACGGGGGTGAGGGGAGGGAGCCTGGCAGTGCTCAGACCATTCACTGCATCAAATTGGTCTGCATGGCTGTCGTCCCAAAAGGAAGCCTCTTCTAAGAATGATACAGAAGAAATCCCAACAACCATTTGCTGAAGACAAGCAGAATAAGGAAAGGATGCTGGAACCATGTCCTGTGGTCTGATGAGACCAAGACAAATTTATTTGGTTTAGATGGTGTCATGCCTGTGTGGCAGCAAACAGTTGAGGAGTTCAAAGACAAGTGTATCTTTCCTACAGTCAAGCATGGTGGTGGGAGTGTCATAGTTTGGGGCTGCATGAGCGCTGCCGGCTGTGGGGAGCTACAATTCATTGAAGGAACCATGAATGCCAACATGTACTGTGACATACTGAAACAGAGCATGATGCCCTCCCTTCAGAAACTGGGCTGCATGGCAATATTCCAACATAACCCCCAAAACACCTCGAAGGCGAGCACTGCCTTGCTGAAGAAAATGAGGGTAAAGGTGCTGGACTGGCCAAGCATGTCTGACAAGGAAACCTTATATGTTTTATGTCCATGGAATTAGGGAGGACTGCCCTAGTGGGAGGTTTTGGATCCCGTATTGGAGTTCGTAAATTACTATATATATATATATATATATATATACACACACACTCACCGGCCACTTTATTAGGTACACCATGCTAGTAACGGGTTGGACCCCCTTTTGCCTTCAGAACTGCCTCAATTCTTCGTGGCATAGATTCCACAAGGTGTTGCAACGATGCTCAATTGGTACCAAGGGGCCCAAAGAGTGCCAAGAAAATATTCCCCACACCATGACACCCCACACCAGCCTGAACCGTTGATACAAGGTAGGATGGATCCATGCTTTCATGTTGTTGACGCCAAATTCTGACCCTACCATCCGAATGTCGCAGCAAAAATCGAGACTCATCAGACCAGGCAACGTTTTTCCAATCTTCTACTGTCCAATTTCGAGGAGCGTGGGCAAATTGGAGCCTCAGTTTCCTGTTCTTAGCTGAAAGGAGTGGCACCCGGTGTGGTCTTCTGCTGCTGTAGCCCATCTGCCTCAAAGTTCGCCGTACTGTGCGTTCAGAGATGCTCTTCTGCCTACCTTGGTTGTAACGGGTGGCTATTTGAGTCACTGTTGCCTTTCTATCAGCTCGAACCAGTCTGCCCATTCTCCTTTGACCTCTGGCATCAACAAGGCATTTCCGCCCACAGGACTGCCGCTCACTGGATTGTTTTTTCTTTTTCGGACCATTCTCTATAAACCCTAGAGATGGTTGTGTGTGAAAATCCCAGGAGATCAGCAGTTTCTGAAATACTCAGACCAGCCCTTCTGGCACCAACAACCATGCCACGTTCAAAGGCACTCAAATCACCTTTCTTCCCCATACTGATGCTCGGTTTGAACTGCAGGAGATTGTCTTGACCATGTCTACATGCCTAAATGCACTGAGTTGCCGCCATGTGATTGGCTGATTAGAAATTAAGTGTTAACGAGCAGTTGGACAAGTGTACCTAATAAAGTGGCCGGTGAGTGTGAGAGTGAGTGAGTGTGTGTATATATATATATATATATATATATATATATATATACGCACATATATATACACAACACACACACACACACATACACACACACACACACATACACACACTGTCATATGAAGTTTGGGCACCCCTATTAATCTTAATCTTTTTAGTTCTAAAAATTTGGGTGTTTGCAACAGCCATTTCAATTTGATATATCTAATAACTGATGGACACAGTAATATTTCCGGATTGAAATGGTTTATTGTACTAACACAAAATGTGCAATATGCATTAAACCAAATTTTGACTGGTGCAAACATTTGGGTACCCTTATCATTTTATTGATTTGAATACTCCTAACTACTTTTTACTGACTTTCTGAAGCACAACATTGGTTTTGTAACCTCACTGAGCGTTGAACTTCATAGCCAGGTGTATCCAATGATGAGAAAAGGTATTTAAGGTGGCCAATTGCAAGTTGTTCTCCTATTTGAATCTCCTGTGAAGAGTGGCATCATGGGCTCTTCAAAACAACTCTCAAATGATCTGAAAACAAAGATTGTTCAACATAGTTGTTCAGGGGAAGGATACAAGAAGTTGTCTCAGAGATTTAACCTGTCAGTTTCCACTGTGAGGAACCGAGTAAGGACATGGATGACCACAGGACAGTTCTTGTTTAAGCCCAGAAGTGGCAGGCCAAGAAAAATATCAGAAAGGCAGAGAAGAAGAATGGTGAGAACAGTCAAGGACAATCCACAGACCACTCCAAAGAGCTGCAGCATCATCTTGCTGCAGATGGTGTCACTGTGCATCGGTCAACAATACAGCACACTTTGCACAAGGAGAAGCTGTATGGGAGAGTGATGCGAAAGAAGCCGTTTCTGAAAGCACGCCACAAACAGAGTCGCCTGAGGTATGCAAAAGCACATTTGGACAACCCAGCTTCATTTTGGAAGAAGGTCGTAGGGACTGATGAAACAAAGATTGAGTTGTTTGGTCATACAAAAAGGCGTTATGCATGGTGTCCCAAAAACACAGCATTCAAAGAAAAACACTTGCTACCCACTGTAAAATTTGGTGGAGGTTCCATCATGCTTTGGGGCTGTGTGGACAATACGGGCACCGGGAATCTTGTTAAAGTTGAGGGTCGCATGGATTCAACTCAGTATCAGCAGATTCTTCAGAATAATGTACAAGAATCAGTGATGAATTTGAAGTTACGCCGGGGATGGATATTTCAGCAAGACAATGATCCCAAACAGCTCCAAATCTACTCAGGCATTCATGCAGAGGAACAATTACAATGTTCTGGAATGGCCATCCCAGTCCCCAGACCTGAATATCATTGAACAACTGTGGGATACTTTGAAGCGGGCTGTCCATGCTCGGCGACCATCAAACTTAACTGAACTTGAATTGTTTTGTAAAGACGAATGGTCAAAAATACCTTCATCCAGGATCCAGGAACTGATTAAAAGCTACAGGAAGCGACTAGAGGCTGTTATTTTTGCAAAAGGAGGATCTACTAAATATTAATGTCACTTTTCTGTTGGGGTGCCCATACTTTTGCACCAGTCAAATTTTGGTTTAATGCATATTGCACATTTTGTGTTAGTACAATAAACCTCATTTCAATCTGGAAATATTACTGTGTCCATCAGTTATTAGATATATCAAATTGAAATGGCTGTTGCAAACACCCAAATATTTAGAACTAAAATGATTAAGATTAATAGGGGTGCCCAAACTTTCATATGACATACATATATATATATATATATGGCTCCCCTGTTGATAGGTGGGGTTCCACCAGATTTGATAGAAAAGGAGTTATTCCTTCACAACTAGAAATGGATAAATTGAGAGGTTAGAAAACAGGTTTTTAATATTGTGTATAGAGGTTTAGTGTTATACAGAATAAAAGTTCCGTTTTAGTGTTTTATAGATTGAGAACTGTTAGGGTTCAAGTTTGCCTATGGCAAAATAGTAAATATAGTGACTAAGAGTCACTCTTTGTTCTCTTGCTAGATTCCCATTTTTTTGGGAGACCATTTGTCTCCAGACCTAGACCCCATTGAGCATCTGTGGGACATCCTCAAACAGAAGGTAGAGTAGTGCAAAGTCTCTATCATCCACCAGCTGTGTGACAACCTGTGAAGCTTGAGTGAACCCCATGCCCAAAAGAGTTAAGGCAGTGCTGGAAAATAAATTGTGGGCACACAAAATATTGACCCTTTTGGTCCAATTTGTCCATTTTCTCTAAGGGGTGTATTCAGTTTTGTTGCCAGTGGTTTAGACATTGATGGCTGTGTTGAGTTATTTTGAGGGCACACCAAATTTACATGGTTATACAAGCCGATACAATGTGCTACAAGGTAATCCATGTACAAAGTGACATAACCTCTGTGTTGTCCCAGTAAAAGAGATATATGTGAACTATGTAATTCATTCTGGTCTTACAATGCACGTGATGTGACATCGGCACAGTGTGGTCGGATGTGCTTTCATGACTATTGTAAGGCTATGATCACATATCGCTTCTAAACTAGTTTTTTGGAAAGTTCCACATACACTGAATGTATGGCTAGAGTCACTTTCTGCATGCTTGTGGTATCTGCTGGACAGCTACACATCGGTATACGTTTTCAAACTTTGTGTCGTTTGTTAGGCTTTGCTTTACAGAGGTATTGTGCAAGAGACACAAAATACATACAGAAGCCTTCCACTGTAGAAATACATCATGGAATATTACCAGCATACTGCACCAATGGAAAGCTTAAATGTAATGTGAACAGAGCCACAGGGCATTTATTGGACAGGAGAGGCTATGAATAAGTTCATATTCAGCAACATGGTCTTGCAAGCGAAGAAGGAATTTTAACGAGAAAGATGATCCTGCTTGTTGTAGATACCTTCCAATGTGTGGCTCTAGCCATCTCCATAATTTACAGCATCAGAAAACTGGTTGGATTGGAAGCAAATTGGATTGAGTTGGTTGAGTTGTCAGCTTGGCTCCTCACTAATCTTCAGATACTACACATAACTTGTGCACTGTGACACCTCTCCTGCATAATGATTTATTACTGACAGTGTACAGACTACATGAAGGAAACGTCTAAGCTCCCCCTAGTGGTGGCTGCAGCCAGCTAGAACATCATCATTTAACTAGGTCTATGGAGGCTTTGTAGCTCTATATGGTGAATAAGCAGCTTGGACTACTAGAAGAGATATATTCAGAAATGAATCAGCACACACAAATGGTCCTAAAAACTATTTAAAGGAACTTCAGAAAGAGTAGCACTGCAGATTATACTATCACTACAGGCAAAAAACACCAAAAACCTGATGGAAGGAGAAAAAAATAGTGTGAAAAAAACCCTAGCATAACCATTCTAATAGGAATGGGGAGGAGGAAGGCAAGTGCAGGGACAGATTGCACAGATATGCATGGAGGGGTTCAGAAGAATTGGGTGCACCAATGTCTGATAACCATACGATCATCCTTACTACAGCATATGCCTTAAGTGAAATGTGAATCTTCACAGAGAGCTGTATTATACTAATGACCGCAACAAGACTTTGGTTTCCGCAGCAGTTTAAAGCGAGTCCTGCACCGGTTTAGTTACCTTTGTATTACCCCAATTCTCTGTACAGGAACAGATTGAGATGAATGAACAAAGTGGTTTTGGTTCTCAAGGTTCAACTTTCTAGTCACAGACGTTAGTGGGAAGTCAGAACAATGCAAGGTCCAGTATGATGGAGGTTTAACAACCAGTGCAGTAAAATTCCCACTTTAGACAGCTTGGGAAGGAGACTTAAGCCGGCTAAGAACAAAGAGGTAGCATCTTAATAAGCAGATCTACCTTTCTCTAATCCTGCCAGTGCTTTCAGAAGGGAACAAACAGCCGGTGTCTGTCACTATGGAGGTGACATTGATACGCTGGCCATCTTGACATTACCGACTTAAGTCCGAGTCTATTCCGTTAAAAAGGACATACTCCTGTTAAAGGCTGCCTGTCCTATTTTAGGGAGCTTACAGGAACCAGGCTGCAGGTGTTCTTTGAGAAAATAAAAGTGCGGCACGCCTAAAAGTATTTGGTACAAAACGTTCTTCTGCTTTGGTCTCTTTCCCATGGCAGTAACATGGTCAGTATCTGTCAGCCAAAATTAGAAGTGGTCACAAGAAATAAGCCAGCTTTGCAAAACATGTGTGCATCTTAACAACGCGTTTCGTATTCAAAAACACTTCAGGTTTCTTGTGAATATTTCACAGGCCCCAATTGATCGTGGGTCTGGGCATTGGGATCTGAGCAAACCCGTACCAATGCGAGTGGAGAGTTGTGCCTACCACACACACAACCAATCAAGGAGAGTCTACAGAAGATAACTTTAGCACTCCCTTGATCAATACAAAAACCGTACACTAGGAAGCACGCTCTGCTTTCTCCCTTTTCTCAAAATCAGAAGTGAAATATAAGGAACAAATCTTTATCTTAAAGACACTTTGTCTAGGTTCCATCCAAGTTGAGACTTAAAGGGAACCTGTCACATAGGTTATGCCCCCCTTGCTGAGGGCAACACAAGCTAGTGTCAGACCTGCTGTTCCCAGCGCTGTGTCCCTTATTCTGTAAGATGCAGGAGTTTTAGAGCATTTAATGCTCAAATCTTATTCATGAATAGGTGTTAGCTCCGCCCACCAAAGGCTAGCCCCGCCCACTGACAGTTATTCACATGTTTCTAACTATTCAAAGTAATAGGTTTATCAGTTGAAGTGGGCGGGGCTACCCTCAGGTGGGCGGGGTTTGAAAAAAGACTGACACTCTGAAGGACTCTTCTGGCTGAAAACTGCAGATTTGAGCATTAAATACCCAAAAACTCCTGCATCTTACAGAATAAGGGAGACAGCGTTGGGAACAGCAGGTCTGACACTAGCTTGTGCTGCCCTCAGCAAGGGGGGCATAACCTATGTGACAGGTTCCCTTTAAAATACATGTATAAAATCCTGCTGGCTGTATGAGGCCTTGGGTTTTATTCACTGAATACTTTGCATTCCATGCTGCTATACATGTCACATAAAAAACTAAAAAATTATTTTGTATAATCACAGGATAAATGTAATTTTCGTGGAATAATCCAATGAAACTCACATGACAGGGCAATATTTAATCCACAGAACAAGAGTCTAAAAAAACAGATCAGTATTCTCAGCATGGAGGTTACCAGCGTTGTATTGCAGATATGTATTTTTAGGCTCCACGGATGAGAGAACAGATCCATATCCTCTCCCTCTGGAAGTCAATGCACCTCGCAGGATCCTTTGGTGACAGATCTGAAGTGTTTCGATTCACTACAGTCAGGTTTTTCTACTGTGATTTTTTTTTTTTTTTTTTTATCCCTATTTGATGCAGCTTAAGTTGTGAAAATTACGGAATTCAGAGAAGCAGGAACAGCTGAAAGATGATAAACCAGAAGTGCAGCATTCTGCCAGAAAGCACAGATCCCGCGCAATCACAAGCCCACAGCTATTGCTCAGGTTTTGTTCTCCATTTTACTGCTGTGTGCCAAGTGGGTGGCATTTGTAAATCACTGCCATGCTGCCGCTCATCTCGTCACGCTGCTGCCAAGTGCAGGGTCTTAGCTGCAGCTCCAGGAAGCAACTGCTGCCCGTTTCCTTCCATTTGAGAAAGTGTCCAAATCTACCTGCCAATGCACTTCAAGAGCGCATATGCACTAGCTCCTTTGTAATAAACCAAACCTGGTGGTTCAGTCCTCCCCTATCTGAGAACAGGATGTCATAGGAGAGAAGCTGAGCTGTGTAATATTTAGGTTTATATGATAGAGGAGAGGAGCTGAGTTCTGTGATATATAGGGTTATATGATAAAGGAGAGGAGCTGAGCTCTGTGATATATAGGGTTATATGATAGAGGGAGAGAAGCTGAGCTCTGTGATATATAGGGTTATATGATAGAGAAGAGAGAGCTGAGCTCTGTGATGTATAGGGTTATTTGATAAAGGAGAGGAGCTGAGCTCTGTGATATATAGGGTTATATGATAAAGGAGAGGAGATGATCTCTGTGATATATAGGGTTATTTGATAGAACAGAGAAGTTGAGCTCTGTGGTTTATAGGGTTATATGATAGAGGAGAGAAGCTGAGCTCTGTGATATATAGGGTTATATGATAGGGAAGAAGCTGAGCTCTGTGATATATAGGGTTATATGATAGAGGAGAGCAGCTGAGCTCTGTGATATATAGGGTTATATGATAGAAGGAGAGAAGCTGAGCTCTGTGATATATAGGGTTATATGATAGAGGAGAGAAGCTGAGCTCTGTGATATATAGGGTTATATGATAGAGGAGCTGATCTCTGTGATATATAGGGTTATATAATAGAGGAAGCGTTTCAGACCCTTTGCTGTGAAACTCATATTTAACTCACATGCTGTCCATTTCCTTCTGATCCTCCTTGAGATGGTTCTACTCTTTCATTGGAGGATATCACAGAGCTCTGCTTCTCTCCCTCTCTCATATAACCCTATATATCACAGAGCTCAGCTTCTCTCCTCTATCTCATCCTGCTCTCAGTTACGGCAACATAAACCACCTGACATGTTCCCTATAAAAGGGCTATTTAGCTTTCCCCACCAATGTCCACACACCATATGCTATCTAGCTGTTCCCCCCCGCTGTCTGAGTAATAAGGTACTTAAGTGCGAATAAGCCACAAAGGTGTTCTACCCAGAGTGTTTTCAAGGTTCTCATCTAGTTTCCAGACTACTCTGTGCATTTAGTGCCAGCTCTGACTTTCTGCCTTTAAGCTGTGAACTCTTAACGCTGCCCAGTCAATTTTTGCCTACTCCAATAAGACCTTGTCTAGTAATGTTGGCTGCTATCTGAGACTATGATCGCAGTACCTGGGTAGATTGCTGTGAAGGGGTTAAGGTAAGTTCGCATCGGACATGGAATTTGTCTAAAATTCGCACATTTCCGTGTGGATTTTTAAATGTAAGCTCCCCCCTTTTTTTATGCCAATCATACCCCATCTCAATAAGGCTGATCCACTCCTTGGTTACCCAATGCACAACACATGTGGCTCCTGCGTCAACGGAGTGACATCTCTTTTTTTACGGCACTGTAGTTCACTAGGATAACTACATTGTGGATTTCACGTAGATTTTGACATGGAATCCACAATGGATTCAGCATCACAATCCAACATGTGATTATACCCTTGAATTAGGACTCTATTGCTTGGCATAGCCCAAAACCAAATCAGATACAAGCCAGCAGATTCACTATAAATAGATGGGTTAATTGACACAAGGCCTACCTAATATTCTTTTTGCTTATATATAGTTGCGACCATTTCCTCTCACAACTGGGTAAAGGATTAATCTACAATACGGTCATCAGTTTAAATCCGGGATCCACTACTGTATTGGATTGCTATTATAGACGAATAAGATTGTCACCTGACCGTTGATGAATGCAATAATGAAATCTGCCTGAACTCCTTCTTACTATATCTTAAAGGGAATCGTCGACGCTCAAAAACTGACAATCCACGGCAGGTATGTCCGGCAGAAAAATAAGTCATGGGAACAAGGCCGTTCTTTGCAGTCCAGAATAAGAAGTGGCGTGCACCTCCCTGACTGCTGGTAGAAATGAGGGTGCAATTCTTTCAGTCACACAATTCTTTTGCAGCCATTATATGTTGTAGTCACTGAGGCCGTAACATTTTCCCTAATGTAAGTAGAAATAGAGAAGTTCGAGGAATTTATTAAATAGAAAATAAGTAAGAAAGCTGCGTGGAGAGAGATTTTCCTACCGACTTCTCCAAAAAAAGCAAACCAGTCACCGTGTCTCCTCCGCTTGAGATGGCAGCCTAGTTCTCCCTTCACTCAGTAGCAAATGCTGATAAAGGTCTTCTCACTATGGGACCTACAAATTATATCTGCATATCTAGTCTGTGTCCTATAAAGTCCCCTATTCTATGGAACCATTCTTACATAGTTCAAAGCCCTTAAAGGGGTTTTGCCACAAAGTAAAATTGACGTGGGAAGTTTGTAAATTAAATAAACATTTTCCTCATTCATCATCATTATTAAAAATTCTGCACCATTTTTGTCTTAACTGCTCCTTTAGTGATCCATTGTTTACAGCTCGTCTCCAGGGGATACGACCAGGGCTGAGAGCTACTCAGTCCTGGTCGCACATGCTCAGACATCCCCTCTCCTCTCAGGCAGCTACCGAGTGTTCAAACCCCAGGTGCTGTCATTCTACTCAAGTCCTCTGTACTCCTTAGTAATTAGTCAAACAGTGCAAATAAATAAAAAAAAGAAACCTCAATCAGGTATGTACATTGATAAAGAGAAATAAAATCCACAGGTTTGGTTCCTGCTGGGATTTGAACCGAGGACCCTTGTGCCTAGAGGCAAAAGTTTTACCTCTGAGCTACAATGTAGCCGTTTACAGTTCTATACATAAACAGACCTTTCTTTGACCACAGACAGGAAAGGCCTGGTGATTTCAGCCTGCTGGGTCACATGATATGCAATTCAAACAAATCACACACGCCCCCGTCTGAGCACAGAGCTGAAGAGCTGGATGCAGGAGGTATGAAATGAGATTGTGGCAAAACCCCTTTAACATCAGATTAATGTAGTGTAATGTAGTTATTCCCATATGTATAGCATGTCCATAGGACTTTCCATAAATGGCTAAACAAATGCAGGGCCCTCCTTTGGGACATGCACCATTATTGGGATGTGGGGCCCTTGTCCTGCCGCCAATAGAACATAATGGAGATAACCATCCATGATGCTGCGGCCATCTCATCAGGCAACACAAGGGAGAGCAATCCCCATTCCCAACATAAATGTAGGTCTCAGTGGTTGGACCTGAATCCCATAGCTAGGACATAAATGTGGAATACCACCAGATGACAATGTGTGACTTTTTTAAAACCGTAACTAATCAATGACACCACTCACAAAAAGTTAGTGATATTTGGCTTTTGGTTGAAATTTCAGGATGAAAATAAAATGTATTGAAAAGGTTTTTAAATTAACCAAGTGAGGCCATCTCTTAACTTCAGAAGCCACGTGCCCAAATGTAAAATGCTTCAGTACTTTTTGCACAACTTGCTGATCTCGAATAAGGAGCTTAAAGGAGTTGTCTCATTACGAGCTTTCAGCCTGTCAGTGTCCCTGGTAAGTTGAACTGAGGGGCGTGTAGCTTGTCTGTCTGTTCTGCTCCCTCTCCCCCCTCCCATCAGCACACAGGCCTAAACAAAACTTCTATACAGGGGGGGGTGGGGGGGGGGGTAGGGGGTTTGCTCTCAGAGTTCACCCTGTGTGTGCCTGCCTAGGTCTGTTGCTGGAGAGGGCGAAAAAGGAGTTTAGAGAGGAAAATGAAGCTGTGTGCTAATAGAGCAGAGGGGATGCATGTGTTCCTATATCCCCTGCTTAGCTTACAAGTCTCCACATCTCCAGCAACAACAAGGGCAGTGTTACTATACTCAGGATGTCTCACTAATACTGGAGAACATAAAGTATTCACATGCCCCCTGATCTGTATAGTATTAGTATAGTCACATTTCCCAAAGACATATCATGATGTATAGTAACAGACAGGGTCACTGCTGTACAATCTATCTGTGTAGAGAGCAGGAGGAAGCAGGCACACACAGGGTTAATCCAGGCAGCTTGGACACAGATGCCAGAGTCCTCCTCCCCCCTCCACTACAGAAGCATTCTGTGCGGGAGGGGCTCTCTGCTCTGACCTGTCTTCAAAGGTGATGAGTCATTCAGACCTGACAGCCAGTAAGATAAGGATCAACAGGTCGGCTACTATAGAGATTTGAGAAGCTGATGTAGTAATACTAACAGGGCTAGCTCAAAATCAGTAGGACATTTGTAATGAACATATATTGCAAAGCTGCTTGTTTTTTAAAGATCTTTTAATTAAAACCCAATCATTGTAGCGAGACAACCCCTTTAATGGCAAAATTCACAAGTGTTTGATCCATGAATCACACTATAAATTAGGGAATCAATTTGAATTGGGATTTAAACGGTCCTCCTCCTCGTGCGGTTCATATTTTGACATCATGAGATCAAGACAACACCTCACAATTGATCAACAAGACCTAGTCATTACAAGGCTTCAAGCAGGATGCTCTCGGATATTAGTGGCCACTGAGCTTAGAGTGTCACAGACTGACATCAGCAGGTTGCCTGTGACTCTTTCAGTGTCTGTTGTAACCTGTTAATAACACTGACACTAAGCTCAGTGGCCACTAATATCCGAGAGCATCCTGCTTGAAGCCTTGCAATGGTGAGGTAATGCTGCTCAAACACCGGTTATGAATTTTGTCATTAAGCTCCTTGTTAGAGATCAGCAAGTTGTGCAAAAAGTCTTGAAACATTGAACTGGACACATGCATTCTAATATTAAATAAATGTTATGTTCATCTTGAAATTTCAACCAAAAGTCAAATATCCCTAGCTTCCTGTGAGTAGTATATGATACATTATTTCGTTTTTAGTGTGTCCTAGAAATGTTTGTTCTGTATATAGTGTAAAATGTTATACAATGTTATATATTGTATATCCCAGCTAATACAGATGGTTTATGCATACCCCCCTCACCAGAGATCGATAATGTGTATTCCCGGTCTACAAGACTTTCTAGTACTTTTGCCCTCATCACCTAATTAGTCAGTCAGGGACAACAAATCACCCTAACAAACTGATGGGCAACTCTGAAACCTGAACCAATTGTTTTGGGGCTTAGGGGGGTCAGCCATCAGCTGAGTTGCATCCCAATTCCTTCCTTGCCCAGGGACAGAAGATAATCTAATCTATTTGTAAGTGTTACAGCTGAAACCAAGAAGTTTACATACACTAAATAAAGAGACACATATACAGGTATGTCTCTTCATCCGACATGAAATCAGAATAAACCTTCCCTGTTTTAGGTCAACTAGAAACCAAAATTATTTGTTTGCCAAATGCCAGAATGAGAGAGAGAGAGAGAGACTTAGAGAGAGAGAGAGGAGAAGAGGAGAGAGAGCTTTAAGACATTTTTATTACTTTCTGCAAAGTCAGACGTTTCCATCCATTCCATTAGTATTTGGTAGCATTGCCCTTAAACTGTGTGACTTGGGTCAAACATTTTGGATATCCTTCCACAAGCTTCTCACAATAGTTAAGAATTTTGGCCCATTTCTCCTGACAGAACTTGTGCAACTGAGCCATGTTTGTAGGTCGCCTTGCTCGCACCTGCCTTTTCAGCTTTGCCTATAAATTTTCAATTGGAATGAGATCAGGGCTTTGTGATGGTCACTCCAAAACATTGACTTGAATAAACTTAAGCCAGTTTGTAACCAGTTTGGCAGTATGCTTCGGGTCATTGTCCATTGGGAAGACCCATTTACCCCCAAGCTTTAACTTCCTGGCTGATGTCTTGAGATATTGCTTCAGTATTGCCACTGAATCTTCTTTCCACATGATGCCATCTACAGTGCACCAGTCCCTCTTGCAGCAAAACAACCCCACGACATGATGCTGCAACCCAGTGTTTCAAAGTTGGGATGGTTTTCTTAGGCCTCTCCCTTTTTCCTCCAAATGCAATGATGGTCATTATAACCGTTCAATTTTAGTTTCATCAGACCACAGGACAGGTCTCCAAAAAAGTAGATCTTTGTTCCTGTGTGCATTTGCAAACAATCAGGCTTTTACATGTTTATTTTTGAGTAACGGCTTCTTCATTGCACATTATCCTTTCAGCCCATGTTGATACAGTACTGGTTTCACTGTGGATAATGACACAATCTTCCCAGCTTCCACCAGCATCTTCACAAGGTCTTTTGCTTTCGTTCTTCGGTTGATATGAACATGTTGGACCGAAGCACATTCATCTCTGAAACAGAACCCGTCTCCGTCCTAAGTGGTATGATGGCTGCACATTCCCATCTTGTTTGTACTTGCGTATAATTGTTTGTACAGATGAACGAGGCACCTTCAGGTATCTGGAAATTGCACCCAAGGATAAATAAGACTTGTGCAAATCCACAATTCTCTTCCTGATATCTTTAGACCTTCCCATGACGTTACACACAGAAGCAGAGTGTTTCTGGTGTGCTTTAAAATATATTCACAGGTGTGTCTCTAACTCAGATGTTGCCAATAAGCCAAAATCAGAAGCTTCCAAAGACATCACATCATCATATGGGCTGATCCAAATTCTAATGTTTGTAAACTTTTGACTGTGCAGAAAGGAATAAAACTGCCTTACATTCTCTCTCTCATTATTCTGGCATTTGGCAAATGTAAATAATTTTTTAAACATAATTGATCTAAAACGGGTAAGGTTTATTCTGATTTTATGTCAGATAGTGAGAAAAACATGAATATGTCTCTTTCTTTAGTGTATGTAAACTTCTGGTTTAAACTGTAGGTGTTGTTTGCGATTTATCCCTTTTATTTTATGACTGTATTGCTTGTAAGTATTGTATTTCATCCTATTGTGTCTTTCACTTTGTATTTTAGGTAAGCACTTCACCTTTTTTCTATTAAAGCTTAAACTTTAATAATTTTGGTCCTTTTATGATTTAAGAATCCATAGCCTCAGTTATAGTGTTTAACCCTGTTACAACTGGAGAGCAGTGTAATACTGCAAGTGCTGGTGAGTAGTATTTGTGAGTGACAGAGTCCTCCCCCAATCCAACTGAGTATTGATTTTGCGCTGGAAGGTGGCGGCGGCATATATATATTTTGGGGTGCATGAACGGTTTTGAGGTGTGATTTATGTTTAATATGCCACCTGAGTGCAAATAAGATTGAGTGGAAATAAACTGACCCCTTTACGTTGGCCCCAGTGTGTGTGACAAATTGGTGGCAGAGTGGTAGGATATTTCTTAATGTTATAGCATTAGTGCTTGGTTAAAGCAGTTACTCCCTGTACTAAAAGGACTGGCAGTATTCGTGCGAGGACTACACCAGTTCTACAAGGACTCCGTGCTTACTTAGCCATACTTGCAAACAGTTTTCCCTTCCCTGTTTTTATTTCTTATCTTTTATTTGGCAAAGGGTGCTTTGTGAGTTGCTAGCCCTGTACAAGACACACAGCAAAGAAGCTCTCATCAACCTCTGTGAGCCGAGAGGGATTGATACGACTGACAAGACAAAAATCTGTTATACATAGCATATTCCAGTGACTGCAGATTGTTTTATGTATACCCCCCTCACTACAGATTGATTATGTGTATTCCATGTCTACAAGTTGAATTATTTAAGCATAATTAACTCCGGTCATAAACCTCAAACTTTTAACAGGTAACAGGTTATCTCCAAGTGAGACATTTGACATACAGCATTCAGCTTTATTTACTTAAAAGGAGGACTAGATCTTTACATACCCATTCACCATTGACACCTCCAACATATATTATAATGGGTCAATCAAGGGGCACAAAATTAGGTATTCTTGTACCTTCCCCCTCATTATCTACAGTGCCTTGGGAAAGTATTTGGCCCCTTGAACTTTTCAACCTTTTGCCACATTTCAGGCTTCAAACAGATATACAATTGAATTTTTTTTGTGAAGAATGAATCAACAAGTGGGACACAATTGTGAAGTGGAATGAAACATATTGGATATTTTAAACTTTGGTAAAATAAAAAACTGAAAAGTGGGGTGTGTAATATTATTTTGCTCCTTTACTTTCAGTGCAGCAAACTCGCTCCAGAAGTTCAGTGAGGATCTCTGAATGATCCAATGTTGTCCTAAATGACTGATGATAAATATAATCCACCAGTGTGTAATCAAGTCTTTGTATAAATGCACCTGCTCTGTGATAGTCTCAGGGTTCTGTTTAAAGCACAGAGAGCATCATGAAGACCATGGAACACACCAGGCAGGTCCGTGATACTGTTGTGGAGAAGTTTAAAGCCGGATTTGGATACAAAAAGATTTCCCAAACTTTAAACATCCCAAGGAGCACTGTGCAAGCAATCATGTTGAAATGGAAAATTGAATCAGACTACTACAAATCTATCAAGACCCGGCCGTCCCTCTGATCAGTCGTCTTCTCGTTTGAGATGAAAGTTTAGAGATGCAGCCAAGAGGCCCATGATCACTCTGGATGAACTGCAGAGATCTACAGCTGAGGTGGGAGAGTCTGTCCATAGGACAACAACCAGTCACTGCACAAATCTGGCCTTTATGGAAGAGTGGCAAGAAGAAGCCATTTCTCAAAGATATCCATAAAAAGTCTGGTTTAAAGTTTGCCACAAGCCACTTGGAGGACACCAAACATGTGGAAGAAGGGGATCTGCTCAGATGAAACTAAAATCCAACTTTTTGGCCACAATGCATAACAATATGTTTGGCGTAAAAGCAACACAGCTCATCCCCCTGAACACACCATCCCCACTCACACATGGTGGGGGCAGCATCATGGTTTGGGCTTTTCTTCAGCAGGGACAATTGATGGGAAGATGGATGGAGCCAAATACAGGACCGTTCTGGAAGAAAACCTGTTGGAGTCTGCAAAAGACCTGAGACCGGTACTGAGATTTATCTTCCAACAAGACAATGATCCCAAACAAAGCAAAATCTACAATGGAAGGTTCACAAATAAACGTATCCAGGTGTTAGAATGGCCAAGTCACAGTCCAGACCTGACTCCAATGGAGAATCTGTGGAAAGAGCGGAAAACTGCTGTTCACAAACGCTCTCCATCCAACCTCACTGAGCTCCAGCTGCTCACAAACACTCTCCATCCAACCTCATTGAGCTCCAGCTGCTCAAACACTCTCAATCCAACCTCACTGAGCTCCAGCTGCTCACAAACACTCTCCATCCAACCTCACTGAGCTCCAGCTGCTCACAAACACTCTCCATCCACCCTCGCTGAGCTCCAGCTGTTCACAAACGCTCTCCATCCAACCTCACTGAGCTCCAGCTGCTCACAAACGCTCTCCATCCAACCTCACTGAGCTCCAGCTGTGCACCAAGGAAGAATGGGCAAGAATTTCAGTCTCTCGATGTGCAAAACGGATAGAGACATATCCCAAGCGACTTGCAGCTGTAATCGCAGCAAAAGATGGCGCTACAAAGTATTAACTTAAAGGGGCCGAATAATATTGCACGCCCCACTTTTCAGTTTTTTTTTATTTTTTTTACAAAAGTTTAAAATATCCAATAAATCTAGTTCACTTCACAATTGTGTCCCAATTGTTGATTCTTCACAAAAAAAATACAATTGTATATCTATGTTTGAAGCCTGAAATGTGGCACAAGGTTGAAAAGTTCAAGAGGGGCCGAATACTTTCGTACTGTAATCAGACAGTCAGGAACAACAAATTACCCTAATGAACTGATGGGCAGCTCTGAAACCTGAACGGATTTCTCTTTTTGTATTTTATGTAAGCACTGTACCTTTTTTCTATTAAAGCTTAAAACTTTAATAAGTGTGGTCCTTGAATGCTCTCAGAATCCATAGCTTTGATTATTGCGTTAACCCTGTGACTTCTGGAGAGCAGTGTTTGGTTAGTCTGTTTTAACCCTGTGTCAGTGAGCGATGCTTGTGAGTAATGTATTTCCTTTCCCTCCGATTATTGATTTCTTGTGGGAAGGTGGTGTCAGGTGATATTTTTGGAGTGCTTGAACTGTGCTGGAGTGCGATTTATTCTCACTTTGTTACTTGAGATAAGTGCAAATAAGAGAGTGGAAGTAAATTAACCCCTTTACAGTGGCCCCCATGTCACGTGCTGAGAAGTGTGTACGGGACAGTATCCTATTGTATAATTGTTTAGGTAGGTTCCAGTTAGCCTCATAAGTAATCTTCATTTCTGAATTAATCTATGTGGACTTGTTCATCTACAGTTTTGATCAAGTAAGGACAGGTTACTGAACAAGTCAATATGTTGTTTGCATGTAATGAAAAAGCTTATAAATGGGGGTAGGCCGATTTTTAAACATCATACATTGGATATATGTCGAACAATCCTATGATATGGGAGCTTTACCGGACTGACAAAAGTCCTTTTGGCTTTTTCCTGCACACTGAAACGGAATCACAACTTCACTCAAGTAAATTGAGCAGTGTTGTAATTCAGTGCACAGCAGTGGGCCATGAGTGCATTCCTATCATTTGAAAGAACCCTTTAAAATTTAGCATTTTATGCCAGTGGTACTTTTTGCAGCACCCACCTGACCAGAAGACTGTACATACTGCTAACAGGCAGACCAGGAGCTGCAAGGCAACATATACTGATTGCATATCCCGACTAGTAGATTGCACAATGGTACTACAGACAATATTTTACATCAATAGATTTTACAATAGAGATGTGAAAAGAAGCAACAAGATACTAACCTGGACCAAGTAACGGGGATCGGTTTTGCTGGGCACTTGACTGATGAGGTGGCTGTGGTTCAACCAAACTTGTACTTGGAGGAGTGATCGGGGTGGTGTTGGTATTTGGTGATGGGACAGTCTGAACCACTGTGTTATTTCTGTCCCACAGATTTACAGTTTTACTGTTGTAATTGCTTGGGTCTCCCCAAGCTGAGGTACCATCATCGATTTCCATTTTACGGCGTATGGACGGTGGTGAAGGCTCTTCCCAGCCACTGGGCTCAACATTTGCATCCTTCTGCTTGGCCGACGGTGGTGATGGCACGGGTCCGCCCACCCACCCTGATCCAGACTGCTTTACAGATGCAGCTCCTCCCCAGCCACTCACATTGTCTTGGGGTTTGTTGCCCCAGTTTTGCTGAGGAGCTTTCAAGGGTTCCACCCAGCCTGTACCCGGATTTGCCTTAGTGCTTGTGCCATTTCCCCACCCACTGGTCCCAGACCGCGAATTTTCATTCCACCCTGTGCCAGGCTTTCCCTCAGTGTCCCAGCCAGCTGCATTTTTCTTTCCATCAGTCATGTGTGTTGGAACATGTGGCACATCATTCCAGTCTCCCCCACCAGCTGGCCAGCTGGGATTTGATTTCTGTCCATCTCCCCAGCCTTGGGGTTTGGACTTGTGAGGCTCACTCCACGTCGGAGACTTGTCCTCTTGATTAGTGGACCCGCTCCAAGCGTGACCACTTTTGGCAGCAGCATTGACAACAGTAGAGCTTGCAGGATCTCCCCACCCCCCTGGACCATTTGGCGCTTTATTTTCTACCCAACTTGCATTTACAGGAGCAGATATAGGTTGGGGGCCAACCCATCCCGATACTGAAGAGGTATTTGTACTGTTCATGATGGACCCATCGTTCTTCCCCCCTGAGTTTGAGGGCTGTGAGTTTGTACAGCCCCAAGCTTCAGTCCCAATAGTCTTCTTGTCAGGCCGCTGAAATTCATCAAATTCCCATGCAATATTTTGCTTAACTGGGACCTGTCCCCATCCGGTGTTGGAGAGGACCCTTGGATCCAGGTCTTGTCTTGGCAACTGCATCTGCCCCTGGTCTGGCAACCCCTTGTCCCCTCGTTGAGATTCTCCCACCCTTGCTTCATTTGGATTTCCAGCACTGTCACTTGATGTCCCAGACGATACAGATTTGGCCCTTGAGTTAGAGTTAATTTGATCACTTCCCTGCTGAGGAGAATTCTGAATGGTAATACTATCCCACCCTGTTGATCCTTTTCCATTGATGTCATTACTGGAATGCTGGTTTGGAGCCTTAACCCATTCACCATTTATGTTGTTGTTTGTGCCACGGTTTGGTTGACCCCAAGGTCCAGAATGCATATTTCCATTGCTTCTCCCTCTACCCCATGCCAGTACTCCTGGGCTGGTAGGTGGTCCTGAATCCCATGCACTTCCACCTGTTCCATCTTTCTGAGCCACACATCCTGATCCATTCTGTTTAGCGCTTACTGCTGTACTAGCAGTATCTCCAGTTTCCTGACTGAACCCAGAACTGCAGTTTCCAGTAGCAGGGACACCTGGTGCTAAACCCCAGACTGAACTGCCTGTGCTGTCACCACCAACCCCACTTACTTGAGAAACTGAACCATTAGCACCAGGAAGGCTTTGCAGGTGTGGTGGGATGATGCTCCCCATTCCAACAGCCATTCCCCAGTTGGGCAGTCCATTTGTCTGCATTGCATTAATGGGGTTTGGCAAAGAATTCATGGGGTTAGTGTTATTTGGTCCATCAGTGTTAAGGTTCTGAGGTTGTATGCTGAAAGACACATTCTGAGAAGTGGACGTTTGTGGTTCTGTGCTCTCTTGTGGCAGCAAGTTTCCCCAAGCACCTAAAGTGCCTGTTGGGTTCCCGTTCTGGTTGCCCATATTTTGACCTATGGCACTGACTGGACTGCAAATATTTGAAGGGTTACCTGCACTTAAAGTTCCTTCATGTCCAAGCACAGGCCAGGCAGCTGGATTGGCATTAGGGTTAAGGTTAAGATTAATGCCGGTATTTGAGTTGGAAGAACCCCAGCAGTTCTGGCTCCTACCCTCTCCAATCATGCTGTCCACCTTTCCTTCCCCACTACTGGAGGAGCAGTGAGTAATGCTAGAGTTGGAGCCAGACGCTGGACCCCAAACCCTGGCCAAGTTCCCATTCCCATTTGCTCCACCAGCTCCAAGGGCACTCTGATTAGAAGGGCTTTGGACGAGTGCTCCATTGGCGCCATTATTGCCATTTGATTTCTTTGTATGTCCAGTGAAGTTGCCTTGGCCACTCGTTGTAGCCATGCTACTTTTCTCTGAGCCACAGTTGGAGGCAGAGTCAGTGTCTGTAGTACATTCTGAGGCAGATTCAGTCTCAGTTCCTGTAATGGAAGGCCACGCCTCCTTGTCAGTCCTATCTATTATCACTTTATCCCAGCTATAACTGGTTTCACCTCTGAGTGTAGGCTGCGGTCCCCAATGGGAATTTTCATAATGGTCTCCAAGACCACTGTGACCGAGATCTGAAAAGCAAAAAGAGAAATGTCAGAAAGTTTCTTCAAAATACAAAGGAATGAAAGAAAAAAAAAAAAACACTGAAAATTTTACAAAGCAACTTCCATCCATGGGCAACAGAGTAAAAGGCCGGTATGGTTTTGAACGGCTAATTCAGGGGTTCACTTTCCATTTTTAAAGGCACCATATACAACTTCTGGCGAGTCTCCCTTAGCTTTTCAGCCTCTACATAGTTAAATGTATGCCAAGCACAGCTATCCAGGTGTAAGAAGGCACTTTCTACACTGGCGGATGCTAAGCAGAGATGAGCCAATTGTGTGGGTACTGCATGGCAAGCACATTCAGTGTGGTGCCTCTGTTATACTCTGTGGGCATGTACTGGAGGGAAATTAAGTTGGACAACTGTATTAAAAGCTTTATTTTAACAAATTAAAGTTTTTGCCCTTGTAGCCTGTACACATCTAAGTAGTCCAAGAAGGTCATGCTGTGAGCTCCGAGTCCCCCACTGCACTGCACTACAAATTGGCAGCGCGCCATGCTATTGTTGTCTCTTCCGTTCCTAACTCTGCCAAGCAGGTAACACTGCCACATACTACAAAATAAGAACGTCATTGGGACGATATTTCGGGTTATTGAACTTTGAGAAAAATAGATCTTGGTTTACGGTTTTTAACAGTTCCCAAATCGATAGGCGATCATCAATAACATTTATACGTCTGGCATGAAACTACTCCAAAATATGTGCTGGGCACAGAAAGGTCATCTTAGCTGCAAGACTGGGTAGGCAGAGTAGGCAGTCACCAGGGCGTGAGGAGGGAACATGTAGAACAGGAAAAAGAAAAAACAAAAAAACACAACACCACACAGAGGCTCCACATACTGCTAAATGGGCACAGCATATCTCCAGGGTCCAATGAATGAAACCGCTGATGGGTAATGAAAATGGTGGGCGACAAACTGGGGAGAGGGGCACATTGAGGTGCCTGCTTAGAGGTAAATTCACACAACAGCAAGAAATTCGATGTGGATTTCCTGTCAGGTTAATGTTAAAATCCTCTTGTAAACCGACTGCCATTTATTTGAATGGCCAGTCTGCGCGACTGTAGCACTTTTTCACGGATTTCATATCCATGATGGGTTGACTTGTCCATTCTTTTGAGCGGATCCTTCTTGGAATTAGCTCTGGTAGGACCGATGCAGGGTAGCGCCATTTAAGGGCTAACCTGCGTCCAAATCCAAGGTCAATACCGCCTCTATAAAGTAAAAATCCTCAGCAGAAATCTGGGTTGTCACCTCGAATTTCCACGAGGATTACAGGTCGTATTTTTCCAATTGAAAAAGGTCCAACATGTGAATGTACTCTTAGGCACTAAGATCTTGTCTAACCTCTACTTAACAAATGCTCAAAAAATTACTTAATTATGCTACATAGCTCAACTTTATAGAACCACATCGCTCTATAAAAACGCTGGTAGCATAAATGTATACGGCACAGAATATATTGTAAATAAATGTTGAAGGTTATACAAGTCTTACTCACTACTTCTTAAAGGCCCAAGGATGTGCAGAAGTAAAAAGCGTGCCTACAATGAGGTAGAGCATATGGCCACCAGCAGGCAGGAGGACCAGACAACAAACAAGGGAGGGGTAAAACAGTTAAAGACTCCATAAGGTGGTGGCACCCTCTCCCAGAGCGGTACACTGACCGGGGACAAGCATCTTTATAAAATGTATGGACTGGTTCGATTACAAGAAGATCATAAAAACAGTCCCTGCAAGAACAATCCGAGAAAAAGGAGGTAATAAAAATCCAAAAGACAAATGGAAGTATGAAAGACACCCTACACAACAGAACTTATGAAGGGCCTTGGGTCAGGTCACTCCTGGTGCCTACAGTATACACTTGATTAGACAGTATTTGCACCAATGGTGAAACTAGAATTGTGGCAGGCATACCCTCCACTATGGGGCCTGAGGTGGAGAGGGCCCACCTGGGTGCACTGACCTGTATGCAGGGAATAACTAATTGGTGCTTTTCTGCTATCTAGTAACCAAGCAGGTTTTCTGGCATTATTATCCATACATCTATTGACTGCTACTTTTGCTATTTCAGTTTCTCACTCTGCTATTTGGCCCTGTGCACTCCAGTTACATCCCCGATTTGCACACTGTCCTACTGGCTTTTAAAATAGGATATTTAATCTACCGTGTATACTGCCCTACTAAAATAATACAAAATATACCCAAATAGGTAGTTACGAAATATAGATTATGTTGGAAGAAGGAACAAAAAGGTGGCATATCCTAAATCAATACCATGTAGCAAGTACAGTCCATGGATAGTCTACCCCATGAGGTAGTGGTCCCCCGACCATATGTGGCTTCAGACCCCCTGCTCGCCATAGGAGTTTTGAGGTACCGTATGGCCATGGAGCTCGATTTACTGGTAATGGACATTACAGCAGACATATCCCACCCACCACAGTGCCAGGCTGGATGGTATAGCACCATTGTAAAATTTCACACTAAAATATTAAATCAGCAAATAGTTGTAATTTTAGGATTTTTATTCCTCAACACTTGGAAATTCTTTCCTCTCGAGCTAAATGCGGTTCCTGTCCAGAACTTGGAAATTTATTGTGCCTCACAAAGTACAAATCGTTACGTTCTTCTGCCATAAGGGTTTATAGAAGAGTGAAGAAATCAGGCGATACCTTTTAGAGGCTAACTGAGTATATTTGATGGTGAGCTTTCGAGAGGACTAGCTCCCTTCTTCAGACATGATGTTATACAAGAAACTGAAAATATACAGACTTTTTATACACAAAAGACATGGATCTTCAAAGGATCTTAGAATTCTCAAAAACAACAAAATGCAATGTAGGTATATTTGATGGTTTCCCATTAAGATGGGAAATTTTAAGACTCAGAGGGAGAGGAAGGAATGGGAATATAAATTAATGCAAAAATTTAAAACTCTGCAAAATGGGTTAAATATTCATGCCAGCTTCATGTCAAACTATGTGTGAACTGTGAGAGCAACAAATCTCCCCTGATTGCATATAGATAAGAGAAATAATTACTGATCACTCCTGTCACGCCTCACAAGTTTCCAGACTGTTTATTTCTTGACCTGTTGTAAATAACTGCTCTACCTACATTGCATTTTGTTATTTTTAAGAATTCTAAGATCCTTTGAAGATCCAGGTCTTGTGTATAAAAGTCTGTGTATTTTCAGTTTCTTGTATATCATGTCTGAAGAAGTTAGCTAGTACTCGCGAAATATCACCATCAAATATACTCCTTTAGCCTCTAAAAGGTATCACATGATTTATTCACTCTTCTACTACGTTCTATGGCTAACACGGTACAACATTATACTATAAGGGTTTATAGGAATTGTCGGACTGAAATTGTATTCATACGAATATAGGAGTCTCCTACTGCAGCCCCTAAATAGTGACCACTCTCCTGGAGCAGCCCTCTCACTAGGATCAGACATACATAGAATAATAAATCACTAGGTCTCGTAATAAAAATGGCCTTGAAGGGTCTTGAATTTGGGCAAGATATGCGGTGATAGAACGGTTTCCCTCAGGTACTACCTGCTCTTTCTAATCCCCAAAATATGGAGGCAACTACCTCATAGATTTTCTATAAAACTGTGCCAGTATGTGTGGAAACCAGACGAAGCTACTGTGGGAATACTGGCCGTAAAACACAAGTCTGTCCAGACCGACTGAATGAACGCGAGCCCCGAAGAAGCAAAAAAAATCTGCCAATAAAACTAGCAACCTGTTCCGAAATGTATCCAGAGCATTAGAGCCGGTAAGCGAGGTGTCTGAAGCGTGCGACAGCCCTCTACACAGGGACGCCCACTGTGACCACTAGAAATGCAGCACCGCAAGCACAACTTACAAACCTGAGCAGAGGCAGACATTGCCATTAACCCTCCGTGCCCCAGACACGCGTTACGCAGAAAATAAACACCGTCACAAAGCCTGGAGCCTGAGTAAACAAATGCGCCGTTCATGTGCGGTTACAGGGGAGCGAGCGGTGCAAGCCACAACCAATTCAATCAGCAGCAGCAGCACTGGACGCGGCAGATAAGCGCTCCATTTTATTTCTTTTTTTTTTCTCCCCTAAGCAGTAAACGAGTGCAAAGCAGCTCAGCTTGTGAAGACGCCATTTTCTCAAACCTGAACTGGAGCCAAAAAAGCTCCGACTGCCGCTGCCTCAGAGACGTTATGTAATCTACAGATTTCCAGCAATTTGCTAACAATATTGTGTGGCCTTGAGGCAGAGGGAGAGAGGAGCGGGTAGGGAGGGCTGGCAGGGAGTGAAATACCTGAGGAAAGGTGACGCCCAACCATCCTAGGAAACGCTACAGTGTGTGCAGAGCCGCCCCTCTCTGCAACCAGGCTCTCGGCTCCAACATGTCGCTGGTGCACAGTGCAAGCCTCATCCTGCAGCTCTGCCAAGAAGACCTCCGTGCATGCCTGCGACCGGACAACCTGCAAGCTCATTTGGGCCTTCGCTGCACTGGATTTGGAAATGCCCTTACAGGGAGGTTCCCTCTCTCCCCCTTGCTCTCTCACAACACACGGTCACTCCCCCCCTCCTCCCGCAGATTGGGTGAAGGTATCAACAGCCTCAGACTCTTTAGGCTTTGATTATGTAATTGCATCTGACACTAAACCGATCTTCCTTCCTTCTAAATTCTTTCATGTGTCACCAAAACCTTCTCCCTTCAGGACCCTGATACAATGAAGTGCGTTTCATCGCCCCTTCCCCACAGTTTGAAAGTCAGCCAGAGCAGCAGAGGTATGCTGGCGATCGGCGTCCTGCTAACATGCTCCTCGCTCAGCTCCCCCTCCATGGTGCCCCCTCCTACGTAGGTTTCCTTTCCAGCAGCCCCACAGTCAAACATAGCAATTCTAGCATTAACATTCGGAACAAGACCCACATGTATACGCAGCCTGGCGGCGTGCCAGCCACTTTAATGACTTCCCAGCCTCCATCTCCCCAGTCTGGAGCAGCACGAGTGCATTTATCAAAGCCAGCGCTGTTTATACATGTGCGACGACGTAGAGGGCCGAAACCACACAGGGCAGCCTGGACAACGGCAGCTGCCTGCAAGAGGTCGCCGGCCAAGACCCATTACTAAAGGGTCAGTCATGACGCCATCATCACAAGAAGGGCCGTACATACACACATGCTCTGACCGATCACACACATCAACCCTAGAGGCGCACACTATAGAAGGCACCATTTACAGCAGAAACTATGACACAGTGCCAGGACCCCATTACTTATAACATGGTCCATAAGGCTCAATCATCCATTTTATGGGGAGAACAGAGCAGTAAAGAGATACCATGGACCCAAATTGTTTAACCAAAGCCCCTCCATTTCCCTAACTCGACTCCCTCATACATGGCGCATGTTTAAAGGGAATGCGTCATCAAAAAGGACTTATTGTTTAAAGGGGTTTTGCCACAAAGTAAAATTGACGTGGGAAGTTTGTAAATTAAATAATAAACATTTTCACCATTCATTATTATTAAAAATTCTGGACAATTTTGTCTTAGCTGCTCCTTTAGTGATCCATTGTTTACAGCTCGTCTCCAGGGGATACGACCAGTGATGAGAGCTCCTCAGTCCTGGTCGCACATGCTCAGACATCACCTCTCCTCTCAGGCAGCTACTGAGTGTTCAAACCCCAGGTGCTGTCACTCTACTCTCGTCCTCTGTACTCCTTAGTAATTAGTCAAACAATGCAAATAAATTTAAAAAAGAAACCTCAATCAGGTCTGTGCACTGATAGAGAAATAAAATCCACAGGTTTGGTTCCTGCAGGGATTTGAACCTAGGACCCTTGTGCCTGGAGGCAAAAGTTTTTACCTCTGAGCTACAATGTATCTACTTAGGCAGTGTTCACACGGCTTATTCAAGCCGTAATTGCGGGACGGATTTCGCCCAGAGTTACGGCTTGAATAAGGGGCGCGACGGGGGAGCTGCCCGCCGGCCCCATAGACATTGCATTATTCACGGCGCGCAAATAATGTGCATGTCACTTTCTCCCCCCGTGGCGTATTCGCCGAGCGGGGAGAAGAGACGGAATCCACAGTTCTCTATGAGAACTGTGGATTACCGTAGTTACTGGGACGGATTGGCGCCGTACTGAAGCGCAAATCCGGCGCGCAGTACGGCTCCAATCAGTCCCAAAATAAGCCGTGTGAACGATGCCTTATAGTTCTACACATAAACAGACCTTTCTTTGACTAGAGAGGAAAGGCAGGGTGATGTCATCCTGCTGGATCACATGATATGCATTTTAAACACATCACACACGCCCCCTTCTGAGCACACAGAGCTGAAAGCAGGAGGTATGAAATGAGATCGTGGCAAAACCCCTTTAACTCACATTTTTACGTTCAACACATTTAAGAATTTTTGGTTATGTTTTTGTTAAAATTTTCAATATCACTTTCAATATTTTTTAATAATTCTCAAGTCCCGAAGTTTTCACTTTGGCCACTAAGCCTAACCGTCTGACACTTCCTGTTCTGTAGAGAAATATTCTCAGTTGTCTGCTAATGATCAGCACAAAGAGGGTCAAACTGAAAGGAGAATAGATAACACAGGATTCACCAGTCACAAGAGGAGATGGTCACAGTTCACCCTTTCACCTCCCTGCACAGTAATTTCTTCCCAAGTCACAGAGCATGACTAGAAAACTCTCCTATAGAAGTGAATGGGACTGAGTCAGTCTTAAGTCTCCTATGTGCATGAACCTACTGTAAAGCATCTGACTGCTGTTAAAGCAGTGCAAACAAGGCCTAGTGGTCAAAGTGAATACTGCAAGACTTAAGAATTATTACAAAATATTGAAAGTGATATGAAACATTACTAAAAAATGTGTAACAAAAATGGGACTTAAAGACATTTCCTTTTAAGTGATAACTTCACTGTAGTAAAATGGTAACATCAGGCTTTTCATCACCTTATGATAATCAAGTTATTTAGGTTGAACATAAAATCTATTTATTGGATACAACTTTAGAACACAAGAAACTTTAATAAAATGTAAATATGCAGAACACTGCAGTAAGTGGGGAAAAACAGGCTTCAACAAAAACGTCCTAAAATAACATTTGTGGAGTCTATGAATTTGTTCTGAGAAATATCACCTCCATCAGATCCTTCATAGATTACCTCATATCTGATCTCATTATTTCCAGGCTAGAGAACGGCCTCTCTACCCTAACTTGGGTTGGGGCAAAGCGGTGTCCACAGGGCAACATCTGACACAGACTCGACAGCCCTGATTGAGAACACAATATTTGCTCAGTCTAATATTATACGCTTTCCTTTTACTAATACCCTTGACCACCAAGGAATTAAACAACCCTGCACTGCTCTAGACCATCAGGGAACTCGAACCTAGTCTAAACAAAGGTGCCTCTAATAGTCTTTAAAACATAATGGGCCTCATTTCTGAAAACGGTCTAGGTAGAAGACTGTCAATGTTGCCCATAACAACCAATTTTCAGAAATGAGACCCGCTGCTGGTCCCCCAGTGACATCTAAGGCCGGGTTCACACGGCGTGTCCCTGTGCGCGCCGCTATACAGCTGTTGTTACAAGTCCACTCTGTCCAGTGCATACCTCTAACAGCGCTCCGGCTGGGCCCCTATTCACTTTCCCCAGAAAGGTTTTTTTTTTTTTTCACGCGCCGGGGATTACACCAGGTTATGAACAGCTCTCAATGAGTGCTATGATTTCATCATATTTCCAGGGCGTACTTTGGCGAATTGCAGCACAATTACATCCCGAAGTGCGCCCCACAGATATGCGATGTGAACATACCCTAAGAGACAATTCGCTGTAGATTTGCCATCCAGGTAACCCCCAAGAAGCTGCAACTCCAAACGGCATCAGGGACGGGACAAAGTATTTTGGTGCTAAGTCAGTAAGTGAAAGGACCCCTCCCCATGGAACATTCAAATTCCAGTGCCTGTCTTTATAAAGTTGGAGGTCCTTTTTTCGTAGATACGCAAGCGCAGGCACTCCTCTTGTATACAGTGAACCCTTCTAATTTGCATTAACCCCCATAATGCATTGCCTAAAACTCTCCCTAGATTAAATGAACATTGCATCAAAGGTTGTACCTGTAAGCATGCTCTTAGGCATAACAGGGCACATGTATGAAACGGGCTGCGCCAGTTTCTGGCATGATTTTTTTTTGCGTTTGACAACGGTCGTTGGCCATGTCCGACATATGTATAAAAGATACTGCACCAAAAACCGGTGCACATATGACATCCTGGACACTTCTGCTCACGCCAATGCTTAGGGGGCGTCTCGCCATATTCATAAGAGGAGACATTTATGAAAGCATCTAGACAATGTGGCGCAAAAATGTTATGCTAAGCCAGACCAATTTCAAACTGGCACACATAAGGGCGTCTCACAACGGGACATTTCCACAGTGCTGTCAGACACTTGCATATAAAAGCTGCCCTAACCTAAGCAGACATATGAAAACTGTCTCCGACTACACAGTGGTACATGTGCCCAGTGTCTGCTGCACTAATGGGCTGAAACAGGCCTGCTGTCTGCTAGGAGCCCTGCACTACTGCTACATGTGGTGGCAACCACCATCAGTGAGGCCAGTCCTATTTGGTGTTTTCTGGTGCTTCTATGAGAAAAGGGATCAAAGGTCTTCTATTAAACCTAACAAATTAAGAAAAAGAAAATTCTCTAAACCTCAAAAACCGTTTTGGGCCAATAAACCCTCTCACCCCACCAGGCACGTGCTTATGGCTCAACAGGTAGGATTTATTAGCATACAGCAGCATGCCATACTCTCACGTCACATAGTTTCTAACCTTCAATAAACTTAAAGAGTACCTATCACCTCCACACAAACACAAAAATTGATAGAGATGAAATTATAAGACTTTTCTTAAATACATGTCGTTGGCAAATCAGAGGGATTAATCAGGATTACAGGGGAACAGGTTTTACTTTCACTTTGTAACTAAGGCGATCCTTATCTAGAAGGAATCATTCTGTGAGAGATACCAACTGTGCAGGGGGAGCAGAGGGCATAGCTGCCTGTACAGGGTGATCTTAGTCTCTCACTACATACAGTACAGCAGGCACAGCACACTGAGGACATTGTGTGATAGCTTACCGAGGTCGTGCATCGGACAAAAACTGCCTAGCACTTTTTTAAAAAAAAAAACAAAACTGAATTACAGGTGAAATACTTTGATTTTCCTAATGAAGCATATTTAAGAAAGTATTTTTATTTTAGTCTTGTTATTTCATGATGTTTTTCTGTAGTTGATAGTTTCTCTTTAAGGAGAATTAAATAAATGGTTTATGGTAAATGTGCATGATAAAGAGGCTAGTAGGGTGCACTCATGCAGTGCATTAATGTTGCGGTAAGAAACAGCATCAAAAATCGCACTTGAAAAAACTTCATGGATTTTTACAGCAGTTTTGTGATGAGTACTTTGTCACATGATTTTTGCAGATGAAACATTTATTTTACCTCTTTACCTGTAAAAGTCATAGTAAATTGTCAAAAAAAAAAAAAAAAAAAAAAAAAAAGTGAGCAGATATTCCTGGCACAGGTTTACACCGCGACATAACCGTACTGCATGAACATGCACATATTTTGGTATAAGGAGGGTGGATTTAATACATGCGGGATAAACCAAGTCACTGACATAGGATCACTGCTTTAGACCACTAATTGTAGGGATTACTTGAAGGGACATTGACATAGGTTTGAATGGTGATCAGCACTACAAGTGGATATGGCAGGATCACATTTTGGATGATGTGATGTAGCAGAGCTGTGTGTGTCCACAGGCCTCTATTTTGCCACTGGTTGCAATCTCTCATGACTTTGGAGCAATATTTGACCTACTTTGTGTCAGTAATTTCATTTCTTTGTTTTGTTCTAGGATGCGACTTAGCCTGAATGGTACCTGGACTTAATGGGGTTGTCTCGCTACAAGGATTGCTTTTTATGTTAAAGATCTTGCAAAAACAAGTCACTTTGCAATATATGTCAATTAATCGTGTCCTTCCTATTCCTAGATATCCCCTCCTGTATGGGCTGCATCAGCTCCTCAGGTCGCTATAGCTGGGCTGCTCGCTCCTCAGGTGCCAGCATGGTTATAGCTACAGACCTGTTTGATCTCTGCTGATAGGTTGCCAGCACTGGTTGCTATAGCTACAGACCTGGTTTCTACTGCAGCCTAGTAGAAGCCAGTAAACATGCCCCCTGAATTCAAAATGAAACCAAGAAAACAGGATTGAGGTAAGATGAATCGATGTAGTAACCCTTTAAAAGCCCAATCATCACCAGCCCATCCTCGGGAAGCAGAGCGATAAATTGCTATTTTCAGTCTCTTGTATGGCTGCTGTAATCAAACAAACCCCAAGCAAAGCAATGAGGGTGCATCCACACGGCAGGTTTAAGCACCAGCCGGATTCGGATTAAAAGAATCCGCCCGGTATTTTGACATCTTGTACGTGGTTTTGGGGGACAGTTCTATCCACGGTTTGCGGATTCGCCCGTCCCCCTCAACCACGGACAAGTTCATGTTCCACCCGAAAACCAGTTTTTCGGAACGCTGGCGGTGTAAAAAACAGTCTGGCAGAAAACCCGTGCAGTGTGGACCGCTGCATGGATTTTCTATTTGAATCAATGTAACAGGTTGACAAATCTGAAAAACGTCTAATACCGACTGAAAAACCTGCCTTGGGACGGGCTCTAAGTGTGTGACGAGACTGCAAACAACAGAGTAGATCTTAGCTTCCTGGACCCTTTCAGCAGGTTGTGTGACCGACACCTGCACGTTCTAGGTCACTGCGCTGAGGCTCAGAGGAGAGGTCAGTGCTATCTTGGGGCCATGAGAAGTTCTGCACCTTCCTAACATACCTTATGCTTCACTTATTTACAACTCGAGATCTCAGCTTAAAGTCTCTTCAGATTTATAGGTTTTCTTACTTTTCCGCTTACAGAACCATGCTGGGGCTCGCTTTTTTTGTGGGCTGAACTTCACTTTTCCTTGGTACCACATTTGAACATATCTGACATTGCAGTCACTTTTTTTTTGGGGGGGGGGGGGAGGCGGAAGCAAGCCAAAATAATTTTTTTTACTGTTTTTAGGGCATTGCTGCAGGTTAAATAGGGTTATGTATGAATAGATTTGACTTCTACAGATGCAGTGCTGACAAGTTTATATTTTTTTGGTTTTTCCTTTTTCAATTTGTAAAATGAGAAAAAGATGGGCGTTTTGAACTTCTAAAAATATATCAAAAATTAAAGTTTGAACTTTAGAAAAAAAAAAAACTTTTTAAACTGGACTAAGGTGCTGCAGAATAGAGTACAAATTACATCTCTATGATTCTTTGTCCACTGTCCAGACACTGGAGGACTTCATTACACCACCCCCGTCTCTGCCCAGACCCTTTTTAGGTGCTTAGCAGAAGAAATTTTGGTGTCCTGCCGCCAATTACCTGTCCTGCCCTTGACAGCCAAGCAGAGACACTTTCACTGGACTGAAACCATATTGAAATATCTCGGAGGACAAGGAATCAATGGAATATCCCTTAAAGCAAAATAACATAACTGGGCCTCTGGCTCTGGCCATCCATCAATATGATCGCAGTGCTGATGGGATAACATAGGAAGCCCTCTGAAGTCCCTTCGATGTGGCGGCTGCTTTTACCCAGGCATCTAAGGAGGTTAAACAGCAGGGATCGGAGGCTTGTCCAATCCTGGCCTTTAGAGCAGACGCCGGCTACCAATAGACAGTTGCACTTATTCCTGCAGCGCTGTATGGAGGCCTCATAGGGGCCACATAAAGGGGTCACAAAGGGGAGAAAGGATCTGCTGCTAACAAGTAGGTGCCAGATACCACAGGACACCTTCATTAGTCTTATAGGAGTAGAAGTGGTTTTGGCCACATGAGAGAGATCTCCCCAAAATTAGAGAGCCCCGAGGAAGCGCGAATACACAAAAACATGTGTTGGGGATTGAGAAAACTATTGTGCTCTGCATTTACCTAGCAGTATGCCATTTTGGCTCTGATTGTGATGCTTATGGTCACTATGTCATGTTACACTGTATGTATGGTTACTCTCATTAACTCCTTAACGACCGCCCACCGTCTTTTGACGGTGCTACAGAGCCCTGATCCCAGAGCATCCCCTGTGAGCACCGGGGAGCAGCGGAAACCTCCGCATCCTGGTGCTTTACCCTTTGATTGCAGCGGATAGTCACCACAGCGCAATCAAAGGGTTCCCCTGCTCTGTCGGGTGATCGGAACGTCCAGTGACTCAACAGAGCCCGGGGAACGGCTGCACAGTCAGCCCTGGGGACCTTGAGTAGCCCCAGAGCTGTCTGTGTATGAAGCCAGTGACCAGGACACACTGTGTGCTGTCCTGATCACTGCCTGTGTCAAACGGACACAGATTATAATGTATTAGCATACATGAATATGCTAATAATACCCAATTAAGAGATTTTTATCTTCAGGAGAAATTAAAAAAACAAAAAAAAAAAAAAAAAAACAGGAAAAAGTGTAAAAAATTATAAAAAAAATTCTGCAATTATTTATAAGTGAACTTAAACTATTCCCTCAAAGTACAACTTGTCTCAAATAAAACAAAGCCCCATACAACTGAGTCATTGACAAAATAAAAAAAAAGTTACAACTGTTGAAACGCAAGGAGGCAAAAACTCAAAAGATGTTCTGGTCATTAACTACTTTTCAGGCCTGGGGTTAACCTGTATGGTCACTATGTCATGTTACACTGTATCTATGGTTATTCTCATTAACCTCTATGGTCATCTTCATGGAGTTGCTGTAGATACATTTAAATTGCCTGTAAGTTTTATGCGGAACATAATTGTTGTAGAATATATTTTGCTGTGTGCATTAATGATGCGACCTTTTGGTTGTTGGCAGTCTACAGTGTTAGGACTCCGTATAGACCTCTACTAAGCAGAACAAAAACTCTAGCTGTACAAACCTTCACGTTTTAAAATGGGTGTTCCCTCTATGTACATGTCCTAATGAATAATATATGAATAGTGTGATAGGGGACATCGAGAACAGGCCCGAAAGTCTTGGTAAACCATGGAGAGTTGTTTGTGTACGACTCTCCATTCTGTTCTATGGGCACTCTGAGTACAGGCGAGCGCTTTGTTCAACTGTAGTCGGACCCCCCCATAGAAGCATATGGAGAGTTGTGCACAGGCGTGACCAGCTCTCTATTTTGTACCAAGACTTTTGGAGGCCTGTTCCCGAGATTGGTAGGATCTGCCCAAGTGCGACATGGGAACACCCCTTTAAGAGTTATTTTTGTTTCACTTCTATATTTTGATCTAAACCAGTGTATTTCAATGTTCCCAAGCAAGGTACCTGCTACTAAAATGTTTTACATCAAGGTTATAAACACAGTGCTGCCATTATTAATACACAGAAACATGGTGTTCTAGCCCTTAGGCTAGGTCTACACCGCAACTGTAAAATGCCTTAGAAAATCTGAACCTATTTTTAAATCGTCGTG
This sequence comes from Phyllomedusa bahiana, assembly GCA_025379985.1. NCBI lineage: Eukaryota > Metazoa > Chordata > Amphibia > Anura > Hylidae > Phyllomedusa > Phyllomedusa bahiana. The sequence goes on along the minus strand of JAODAL010004213.1, from coordinate 120,355 downwards.
CCAGTTTTCGGCACCGGTTTGCACCACAAACCATGGTCAGGTTTCAGCTGGCCCAGTATATAGAACTGTACTAGTATCCACCGTTATACAGTTTAGAAATCCAACAATAGAAAACCAGTGCTGTGTAGACTAGTCGGATTGTCTCTTGCCGCGGCCTACGGGGCACTGGTTACAGTCGGATTGTCTCTTGCCGCGGCCTACGGGGCACTGGTTGCAGTCGGATTTTCTCTTGCCGCGGCCTATGGGGCACTGGTTGCAGTCGGATTTTCTCTTGCCGCGGCCTACGGGGCACTGGTTACAGTCGGATTTTCTCTTGCCGCGGCCTATGGGGCACTGGTTACAGTCGGATTTTCTCTTGCAGTCTATGGGTACTGGTTAGTCGGATTTTGGGGAATTCTAAATCCGGACAAAAACCAGCGCAGTGTATACATGGCCTTACAGACTGGAAGCTAGGATCTAAACCATTAAAAGGGTTTTCCACATGAAGATGGGTTTTCTAAACTGAAGACCCCTGTAAAAGAACCACATGTAAATTCTTTCATGTCATCCTTTGCCATCTTGATCTCCCAGATGCTAAATTTCCAGTCATCCCGCCCACGATGGTGACTTGCCTCCTACTAATGCTCTGTAGCTGAAGAACTACTATGCTTTAGTTCCTCCCGACATGAGGGGGGCGCTGCAGCACACAGAAAATAATGAAGGTTACATAAAAAAGGAAATATTTATCGCCGATAAGCAATGCCATATGGGAATTACAAGCTATTGGGGCATGCTTCATTACTACTTTTACATTTAGCATAAACACCGTGCAGAGTTCTAGTGCCACGGTGTATGACACACTCAGGGAAAAGAATAGTCCATGAAGTAGAACTGAAAATCGGAGCATATGCAGGGAGGCCTCCACCCAGCTTGCCCCCTCCTCGCTGACACATCTTCACTTCCTATGAAGATTTGGAAGCTCTTGCAAGCGTCTCGGGATGGTCGGCCTCCAGGCCGCTCGGGTCCAGTTGCTGCAGGCCAGCCTCTGCCTTCCTTTCTGCTCGGCTGCTGGAGCGAGAACTTCTAATAAAAACCATGGCTGCAGCTTGCTTTGTTTGCCTTGGCCTTTTTATTTGCAGCCCTGTCAGAATTTCCATCTGTTTTCGCCTCTTCAGAAAAAAAAGTGGGAAAGTCAGCGATTTCCTCGAATAATAATAGCCTTGTGACCAGGATGAAAGTGGCAGGTTTGGTGCCAAATGAGAGCCAGAAGAACATTTTCCGAACCCCTTCATGACTAGACCTCATTGTCCGGCTATTGTACTCGATTTAACAGAGACTAAATGAAAGCAAAATACTGACGGCTTCTAAATGGAAGCGGGAGGGGTGTCACTAGAAACCGCCCAGTCCCGCTCTGCTAGAGGGAATTCTGCTTTGGTTTTCTTTTTAACAGCCAACCTCACTGCAAAGGCACAGTATTACACACCTTGGCATATGCCCCCTCAGCCACATTAGTTTAGGTTGCCTACCAATTCACTTGCTGTCTGGGTGACCCCTTTTACAGTGCATGTAGTAAGAGTGGTTGCAGAATGCTATAGCCTCTCCACACAACAATGAGGCAAATGGTGGCCAAAACAGGGCTGGGGACGCCCCCACAATGTAATGGTCCATGTCCCCACCGTTCTTCCCTTCCAATCCCCATTTCATTGCTTCCCACATGTGTATTTCCCAATGCTGGGCCACGGTGGCATATTTTCTCCACTCAAACTTAAAGAGCCCAAAAGTATAAGGTGTGCCTATACTGATCTTCTGGAGACTCCAGCGTCCCATTAAAAACACACCACCGACTCTTGGGATTTTAGTGGCTTTTATTCATGAGAAGCCTAACCTAAATCAAGACCGTATTCCCTGAGCATCATGCTCCCCCACATCTCCAGGCACTGCCACTCAACCTCCCTGTCCATTTTTCTTCTGATGAAGCCTGAAGGGAGGGCTTGATATTAGTGGCGTGAGCTGTAGATTTCAGGTCACCATTTTGGGTACATAGATTTTCTTAATCTTTTATTTTATTTTTTGGTTAGTAAAGGTGACCACAAAAAAAAAAAAATAAAAAAAAAAAAATTAGTTTGTGTTTTTTTCTACTTTTAAAACTTCCTCCATTTCTTTTACTATCTATTCTCTTATTTTTCTAGTCCTCCTACGATACTTTACCACAAGAGGGCACAACTGCTTTTACACCTCACTGGTATATGTGAAAGGGTGTTCCTGTTAGTGCTTTTCAGCGCCGCAGGTCAGCTTGTAGTGTGCTACAAGCCGACTGTAAGTGAATGGGGAGGGCGCACCAAAAATTCTTAAAAATGTGTTTAACAAAAACGTGAGAAGCAATAAGTCACTTTTGATGAAACATTCCCTTTAAAGCAGCAAAAGGTATAGAAGTTTTCATTTAACTGTGCAGAGAAGACGACTATCTGCCGGTCTGTCAGCTCGAGTGTCAGTGAGAAAGCCAATGCTAAGATTTAAAAAAATAGAAGAATAAAAAACAAAGACTTGTTGGGTCAAACAGGACCACCAGTGGACTATAGAAAGTGGGTCATATAGACCAGTGTTCCCCAATTCCAGTCCTCAAGGCACACCAACAGGTCATGTTTTCAGGATCTCCTACAGAATGCACTGACAATAATGATATCACCTGTGCAGAATGCACTGACAATAATGATATCACCTGTGCAGAATGTACTGACAATAATGATATCACCTGTTCAGAATGCACCAACAATAATGATATCACCTGTGCAGAATGCACTGACAATAATGATATCACCTGTGCAATGCTAAGGAAAGCCAGAAAACATGACCTGTTGGTGTGCCTTGAGGACTAGGGTTGGGAACCTCTGATATAGACTGATAAACAAAAACTTCAGCTGACCTGAATTCCAGATTGCAGCACGGTCTCAGCAAGTCCTCCACTTGCTACATATTATAGATCCACAATAAACACTTTGACCAGCTACACACATCCAGGGATCCAAAAGGTAAGGCAGTATAAAATACGTTTAATGAAATCCCTTTTAAAAAACAGCAAAAATCCATGAAAACCAGAGACAGATGAAAAACACATGTGGAGCAGAGCTCCAAGTTGACGCGTTTCAGATCAACTGATCCTTAGTCATAACAAAGGTAATACCCTCACTCTCTACTTATTTAAAGGGTTACACCTTAAAGGGAATATGTCGGCAATTTTTTTTTTTTTTTAACTTATTAAATCAAGACCCTGATCCATATTCTTTTCCTCTCAGTCGTTTTTGTTTCTGATTGCGATTTTCTCAATTCGGCCGTCTATTTATGATTGTGGGGAAGACATTCTTGCTTGCACTGCTTTAACTGTCTTAAGAAGCTTCATGCCCATAAGATTCTTAAGACCGTTTCTGTCCCATAGACTTGTATAGGAGAATTTTCACTGTGAAGGGAGGGGAGAGGGGGAGCTGTGACATCTCCTCTTGTGACTGGTGGATTCTGTGTTATCTGTACACATTGGTGTCTCCTTTCAGCCTGACCCTGTTTTTACTGATATTGAGCAGACACTGCTGAAAAGCTCTCTAAACAGAACAGGAAGTGTCAGACGATTATTAGGCTTAATGGCCAAAGTGAAAACTACAGGACTTAAGAATTATTTAAAAAAATATTGAAAGCGATCTGGAAAAATAAAAAAAATAACCAAAAATTCCAAAAAAAAAAAAAAAAATGTGTTTAACATAAAAATGTGAGTTAAACAATAAGTCATTTTTTGATGACACATTCCCTTTAAAGGAACCACGCTCATATATCAAACACTTAATAGTTTAAAATGAGATCCGGTCTATAGTTCAAGCCAGAGGGGTGTGCTGTATTTAGCATTAATACCCAGTATCCCTCTCTATTGAGGAGGGAACGTTTATTATCACCTCCTCTTCTTGACTTATTTACTGATTCTATACAAAAAAACTTTCAAATTTGTGAGATCACCCTGAAGTTCAAGAAAAATATTTAGATACATTTGAAACAGGTCTTTGTGGTTTTCATGGATTTTTGCTGTTTTTAAAAGATATTTCATTAAACATTTTTTACTGCCTTACCTTCGAATCCCTGGACGTGTGTCGCTGGTCAAAGTGTTTATTGTGCGTCCATATAGACTGATAGATGAACATTTGGCATCACTGACAGTTGGTGTTACACACTGAAAAAAAAACATCCTACTGGACAATGTCCCAGAACCTGGGTGATCTACCAAAGATGTCAAACCGATTCAATCAGTCCACAAGACCTTCTTCCGCTCTTCTGTCATCCACTGGAGGTGCTGCTTGGCCCAGTCAAGTCTTTTTCTCTTGCAAAACTAAGTTTGCTACCTGTGCTGACGTTTTCCCTAAAAAAACCCCCTTTGATTAAAATGAAAAGTTCCGACTATTGTGGCATTTGAAATAAAAGAAATACAATTCTATTCATTTTTCACTTTTGAACTCTGTCACACCATTTGCGGTTCTAGAACATTGTGAATGTTAAAAATAAGTGGACAGACTGAGGTGTTCTAAAACTTTGACCACTTCCTACTTTGTACCCCAGCAGCATATAGCTAATGAAGGTAGTCACACGTCATGGGTTGACTTGTTGAGTACATAAAGTGCGTGATAGAATTTATCAGGCAGCCTATCACCCATGACCGTGAGACATGAACGCCTTCACACCACAGCCAGTTTAAACATCCCTGACAGAGCCCCATTTTTGTAATCTGACGTGTTACTTTATGTGGGAATAACTTTTTGATACCTTTCACAATCCATATGATTCAGAGACTGTTTTCTAATGACACATTGTGCTTAGTAGTTCGTGAGAACTTTTGGTCCATACAATCCTTGTTAATTTGTGAAAAATATGAAAACGTTACGAAAATTTAGAGTTAAAAAATTTCTGCGCGCAAGACAGATAGTACCACATAAAACAGTTTACAACTAGCATCTACCATGTCTACTGTACATTGGTATAATTTTTTAAATGTCTATTTTTACATTAGCGAGCTTCGAAATTTAGTAGTCATTTTTCACATTTTTGAGAAAATTTGCAATATTTGATTTTAGGGACAGTCCTGTTCTGATGTGGTTTTGAAGGGCCTGTATGTTAGAAACCCCCATAACCTACTCCATCTAAGAACCCGCACACCTTATAGTATTCAAAACAGGATTTAGAAGTTTATTAGCCAATTAGGGGTTTCACAGAAATTAAAGCAAAGTGGAGATGAAAGGTCAAAATTTCCCTTTTTTTTGAAGATTTGAATTTTTACCCATCATTCACTGGAACACGGTAGATGTGATCAGGGAAACGCAATTTAATATCGATTCCCCCCAACTCTGCATTTTGAGAGATCTCTCATATGTGGCCTGGTGCACTATTTGGCTAAACCACAGGCCTCCGAGTAGGAGGAGCACCTATCAGACCCTGGAGTCTCCTTTTCATTACAACTTTCTTTGGCGTCAACAGGATATGTCTCCACTGAACTTGTCTACAGACGGATTTTAAAATGGATTCAGTATTTAGAATCTGCAAAAATCTGACTGTAAACCCTCCCCATAGACCGCAATAGAGAATCCGAGCTGCTGTCTTCAGTTTGTAAAGGGAAAAACACGGCTTAACTGTGGGATGTAATTACGCCCCACAATTACGCCGTGTGGCCGGGGGAGTGAGCGGGGGGCCGGCACTTCGCCGGCCCATAGACTTGCATTACCAGTGGTGCGTATACGCCGCTGGTGATTCACATGTCAATTATCTCCCCGCCCGGCGGATTCACCGAGCAGTGAGAGGAAACGTAATCCATAGTTCTCTATGAGAACTGTGGATTACCGTAATGACTGGGCCGTTTTCAGCCCGTAATTTGCGCACTCTGGCGCGTAATTACGGACCAAAATACGGCCCATTTTAAGCCGTGTGAACATGGCCTTACAATGCAGAGCAGTACACAACAGTACTGCTCTCCATGGCAATGGTCAATCATATGCCCGGCCATGCCCACAGGGACGTCACTGGCAGCCCGGAAGCCATCAGCAGCTGTGATTACACTGCGGCGATGTTGGAGACAAAGGGGGCTACCTCCCTCTGTCTTTCCCTTAGCTGCCATGATAGAAATTGATTGCGACAGCGAAGGGATTAATAATCCGCGGCCGGAGGCAGCTCCGGACAATAGGCGACACAGCACGGGGTCAGCTGTAATGTACATGTTGTGATCGTGCGAGCCTCACTTGAGAACCCGCACGATGTTCAGGCCGTACCCGTATGCCAATTTGCAGGAGGTCACTTCCCGTTAGAATGTGCAGGTACGTCCAATGTCTTGAGGGGGTTAAGGATGTCTGCGGAGTTGCAGAAGAGGAGGACTATTGGCTCTTGAGCCAAAGATCCTGGTATTTGAGAAACTGCGCAGTTCGTGAACCTTGTGTGCTGCTGTAATGAAAGTGTATTGTGAGTGGACAAATGGCGCCATTGTGAATAAGCAACATGGAGACTGTGGAGCAACCCGTGCCACTGATGTAAGAGATGAATGTCAGCTATGAAGGTGTGCGAGGGTGGACCAACACTACAGTGAAGCAGCACACCACTAAAATGACCAAGGGGCGACCGGACGTGTCTAAAACATCAGTTCACTAAATTTTAGTGTGTGTGAGGCTTCGAAATAGACGGACGGTCCCTGAAGCCTTTTCTGCCAATGCACTTTCATTAGAAGGGTTGCCTTTTCCAATAAGTCATGTTTTCTTCTTCATCGATCGGTTGGGTGATGGTGTGTGGGGCAAGAAACAGAACACAAGCTGGTGGTGGCAGCATTATGGTCTGGGGAAGGTTTTTGTGGCATTCTCTGGGCCACTCGTCCATGTGGAAGGCGCTCTCAGCTGATTTGGGTGTGAATCCATCATTGCAGATCAAGTACACCTATACATGCTGATTGTTTTCCCTTGGCTGGATAGGATCCTACAGCAAAATGAAGTGACATCACATGGCTAGAAATGTCCATGACCAAGACTTCCAAGTACTACCTTGGTTCCCTCATTCTCCAGATATTAAACTGATTAAGCATCTGTGGGTCCACCTTGATGGTCATGTTACCCCATGCACCCTCCAGCAGCTGTAGGTTGCATTCAGCATGATACCTGGTACAACCTACCAGCAGGGTTGTGTAGTCGATAAGCCAAAGCTCCATGTAGTGGGGACTGCTGCACGGATTTTCTATTAAAGTTTATGGTAGAGCGTTGCATGTCTGTAAAACCGTCTGAAAAACCGACCAATAACCTGTGCCGTGGGGACAAGCCCTAAAGGAATCGCCTCAGCCACAGTCAGGTCTGATGAACGGTTGAACTCTTCTACTTCTTTGAAAGAAAGTGAAAAATGTTGCTGAAATCTGGTCAATCTGTTTGCTATGGGAGCGGAACCTTTTCCCTGTGGTAACGCTTTGCCTGATCCATGTCATCCAAATAATTATCAAAATAAAACTCCTCATCTGATGAGGCTGAAGATATAGAAGCACTGGCAAGACCCAATTCCTACCAGGACCTTACCGAGTCACTTCCAGCCCATCGAGCTGCTATCCGTGCTGCATGGTGGGTGCTCTGGATACTACCCTGCATTTCCATAGTAATAGATCTAGGTCTTTCTATCTAGATCTTCTATTTTAGGTAAAATAAATCATCGTGCACTATAAAGCAGGATGGTTTGCTTTCTGCTGGAGAGTCAGACTGTATCCTGGCAGAGCCTGGAGTCCCCAGATACAGATTTAGATTTCACGAAGATCAGCAGCTAGAGAGACTAGAGCTGCAGGGCCCCCGCCCATCCTCCACCTCAATGCGAACCACTGTCCGTATGCACACACAGAAAATAATGAACGCTCGCTCTCTAGGACGCCACAAGTGCATAACCACACTACATACAGGCGACCACACCGGCAGGGAGTAGCACACACAACAGACCTCTATGGGACTCTAGGAACGAAAAGATATAGCATATAGGACTCTGAAATGAATAACGTATAACCCCTTCCACAAAGTTGGTGGTGTAGAGGCTCCACTATGACAGGACAATTAGAGCAACCTGTTGAGATCCCAACAAGGGGGGGACACTTTGCTTTCACAGTTTAGATCCGTGTAAACAGCTGCTCCTCATGTGCCGCGCTCTAACCTTTCTGTAGTGACATTATAGCGGATGTGTCACTATAGCGCAGTCCTGGGTGGGCTTTACACTACAGGCAGCACATGTAGGTATATATAAATCACCAGATTGGGGCAGATTTATCAATAGTGTCTAACTCTTAGGCAATGTTCACACGGCTTATTCAAGCCGTAATTGCGAGACGGATTTCGCCCGCAGTTACGGCTTGAATAAGGAGTGGGACGGGGGCGGGGGAGCAGCCCGCCGGCCCCATAGACATTGCATTATCTACGGCGCTTACGCGCTGTAAACAATGAACATGTCACTTTCTCCCCCCGCGGCGGATTCGCTGAGCGGGGAGGAGCGACGGAATCCATAGTTCTCTATGAGAGCAGTGGATTACCGTAATGACTGAGGCGGATTGGAGCCGTACTGCAGCGCAAATACGGCGCGCAGTACGCCTCCAATCCGCGGCCAAATAAGCCGTGTGAACGAGGCCTTAGACAACCTAAACTTAGACTAGACCGTCTTACAATGCGCCACATTCATCATAGTGTTGATAAATCTGGCGCAGGTTAGAACTGTCTAGTCCAAGTATGTACCAAAATCCACACCCCTTTTTATGAGGCCACGTCCCTTTGTCCGACGAGGCGCAGAAGTGTCTGAAACAGTCTAAAACACATAGTAAATTTGACGAAAAGATTGTTAGACATTATTTTTGGTGCAAATTGCGCTAGAATTCTGATGCAAATGCCTGATAAATCTTCCCCATTGTGACTATAATATTCTTGGAAACAATTTGTGACAACACTAAGGCTGCGTTTACACGGCAAAGACCAAATACCGGTCGGAAATCTTTTTGGGTCATTTAGACCATACGTGTTTTACATACGTCTTTCGGATAGGTTTAACGGATCCGATCAAAGAACTGACATGTCAATTCCTGATCAGTTTTACGCATCAGACGCCCTATTTAAAACTATAGAGCGCGTTTCAGTTGCACAGAAAACTTATCCAGCACACTTTGGGTATGTTCACAGGGGGGTAATTTCGCCGCAAATTTCGCATCGTATTTGCGCTCTAATACGGGGGCGAGATGCATGCCGAAATGACGGTAATCCATAGTTCTCATAGGGAATTAAGGATTACGGCTCCTCTCCCCTATCATACAATATGATTGTATTGTACACGCGGGGAGATAAGTGACATGTCAACTACCTGTGGCGAATACGCGCCGCGAGTAATGAAGGTCAATGACTGTAATGAAGGTCAATGGGGCCGGCGGGCTTCCGGCCACCCCACGTCACGGGAGTACACGCGTATTAGAGCAAGCTCCCGAAACACATGCAGTACATCGTGTGAACATATTTTAAGACCATGTTCACACGGCTTATTTTGGGACGTATTTTAGTCCGTAATTCGCACCACATGGCACCTCATGGCAAAGACCTCTCTGAGGGTCTCAAAAAAAAAAAAAAAAAAAAAAAAAAAGATTTGCTGCTCAACATAAAGATGGTCTATAAGGGCTAAAGGAAGATTGTTAACCTAAAACGGAGCTGCAGCACAGTGGCCAAGACCATGCAGTGGTTTAACAAGACAAGACCAAAAGATCAGTGCATATGTTTAGCATCCTATCCAGAGAGGAGTGCTGCCAGCATTGCTGCAGAGGTTGCAGGGGTGAAGGGTCAGCCTGTCAGTGCTCAGACTATATGCCGCACACTCCATCAAATTGGTCTGCATGACTGTCGTCCCAGAAGGAAGACTCTTCTAAAGTTGATGCCCAAGAAAGCCCGCGAACACTTTGCTGAAGACAAGCAGACTACGGATATGGATAACTGGAACCATATCCTGTGGTCTGACGAGACAAAGAAACTTATTTGGTTCAGAACGGGTCAAGCATGTGTGGCAGCAACCAGGGGAGGGGTACAGAGACAAATGTGTCTTACCTACAGTCAACCATGGTGGTGAGATTGTCATGGTTTGGGGCTGCATGAGTGCTGCTGGCTGTGGGGAGCTACAGTTCATTGAGGGAACCATGAATGCCAACATGTACTGTGACATACTGAAGCAGAGCATGATGCCTTCCCTCCGGAAACTGGGCTGCAGGGCAGTATTCAAAAAAGATAATGACCCCAAACACCTCCAAGACGGGCACTGCCTTGCTAAAGAAAATGAGTGTAAAAGTGCTGGACAGGCCAAGCATTTCTACAGACCTAAACCCTATTAAGCGTCTGTGGAGCGTTCTCATACAGAAAGTGGAGTGCAAGGTCTCTAACATCCACCAGCTACGTGTTATCTTGTGAAAGAGGATTCCAGTGGCTGCAACGTGTGAAGCTCTAGTGACCTCCATGCCCAAGAGTTAAAGCAATGTTGGTGGTGACACAATATATTGATACTTTAGACACAATTTGTCCATTTTCACTTAGGGGTGTACTCACTTTTGTTGTCCGCGGTTTAGACATTGATGGCTGTGTTGAGCTATTTGAAGGCACATCAAATTTACACTACTATACAAGCTGTGCACTGACTACTTTACATTGTATCATAGTGTCATATCTTCAGTGTCGTCCCATGAAAATATATAATACCATATTTACAAAAATGTAAGGGGTGTACTGACTTGTGAGATACTGTAATGTTACAGACATTTTATTTGACAGAGGTATGTTTAGAAACATATTACCCCACAGTAAAACATAGCGAGCTGGTGGCTAAAAATCTAGTAACCGGTTCCCTATAAAAAACAGAGCTTTATTTCAAGATGGAAAATGAAGGAAGCTCTAGGTTTGCAAGTTAGAGAGGACCTGACACTGTTCCCGACCCAATCCTTGTGTTCCCTGTGAAACCATTCTGGAGCCTCTTCTGTTATAACTCTGTGTTGTGCTGTTTCTCCGTTATTTCTTCTAGAAATGTATTACTGAATCTGTCAGCTGGGGGTTACCAATTGTGGCTGTGTCCCTGCACAGTGACCTTGTCCAATCAGTGCTATCAGTTTTAAAAGGACACACCAATCTGAATTTTTAGAACAACTCACAGAAAAAAGAGATAATAGGAATATAGAAAACCGTCTCACAGATCAAAAGAAAAATTCCTAAAACAATAATCTTTAATAGATATGCATTAAAATAATTATCCTTTATATATAAAAATGGCCTCACACATATAGCCACTATACAAATATGCAACTGTATATGTATAAAGTACCCGGTGTATATCAGTACCTAAATACAAAAGCAAGTGGACAATGTCTAGCTAATCACAGCAAAAAAGACATTGTACCAAATACCTATTAGCAGGGAGAAGTGCCCCTATAAGAGGGAGGAAAATGTGGTCAAAAACTCACGGTTCTGAAGACCTTGTCACAGTAGACTCCGTTGCCCCATTGGACCAGTATATACCATATAATAGAAAAAGCACTATCGCTATCACTATACTAGTCCTATCCAGATAGAGCACTCGCCCCGAAAAGGGCGACCCCACCTCTCGGCGTCTCACCCTAACTAACTAAATTATACAGTAACATACATAAAGAACACAGACATAAGTCCCGACGCGTTTCCCCAAGATATGGTTCATCAGGGGATAATAATTATACATCTGTGATGAGAGATGATGATGGTCCAAGTGATGGCATGATGAGGCCATAAGTAAGTGCCAGACAGTATATCACTTATATACCCACCCCTATTAACCAAATAAACTACTCAGCCAATCCAATGCCACTTTACTCACCAATGATACAGGAGTAAAGTCCTTGCACATGCTCAATAGCAAAACAAAGACGCCAAACACCACATGTTCCGCGCGCCTCCCGTTCCGCCAAACCGGAAGTGACAAACCGGAAGTAATTCACTTCAGCACGTGCGCCCCAACTAGGAACTAGACTGGCGAAACGAGTGCAAATGCGCACGCGCCCCGGTCCCCGCCGCGCAACTAGCAAACCAGTGCACACGCGCCCCATAGACAAGGGCGCACTCGGGCGCCCCAACTATACAGATAATACGTTGGACACAATAGCATAATGGTGACCCAAGTAACAGGAGGCTTATCATCAAGACTCAATATCGAGTACACAAGGTTACGTTAAATAATCCAATGGATATAAACTACCAATAGTTAGGGCTAAGTAAAATAAAGTGATGGGCAGTAAGACAAAAAAAGATATAGAAATATTATATACTCTGACAGTATTGATAATAAAGAGACTATACCCAACACATGGTATGATATTCTCAACTGATTACCCTATCAACAGAATCCAAAGAAAAGGACAAAAAAAACAAAAAAAAAAACTGAAATTATGAAAAATATTATAAAAAAACAGCCAAATTGCAGGTTTTCATTAAGACCATCAGGGGTCGTAGTATGTAATCTGAAATCCACTCGGTTTCTTTTTTTAAGCAGTCTTGTATCCCAATCACCCCTCGAGGTGATTTCCTCATACCTCAATGATCGAAAATTTCAGGTGTGTGGATCATTATTATGACATTCACATACATGTCGAGCTATCGGTGTATCTCTCCTATGCCTAATGTCCCTAGATGCTCGCCAACTCGTCTTCTAAACTGTCTCTTAGTCTTTCCAACATATCCTAACGGGCAAGTACATCTGCATAAATAAATGACTCCACATCGAAAGGTACCTAGTGGTTGTCGATCCACCCAGGTCCCTGGTTTTTTAGGTGGACTATATAAACTATGCACCAGTCTATCCCTCAATGATTTTCCTTTCCTGAATGTAATCTGAGGAAAATCAGGGAGGACATCTTTTAAATCCTGATCTGACCTCAAGATACCCCAGTATCTAGAAATACAGTCTCTCGCTAATTCGTGGCCCTGATCAAAGTTTGCCACGATCCGCATAGTTTGATTTGTGGGGGAACTTGCTGTTCTGTCCACACCATTGAGCAGTCTCGATCTATCACTTTCAAGTGCCTTGACAAATGCCCCATCAATGACTTTTTCGGGATAACCCCGATCCACAAACCGTTTAAGGTCCCTTGCTTGGAACAAATAGTCTCCTTTCCTGGAGCAGTTTCTCCGAATTCGGAGAAACTGCCCCTTTGTTATACCCTTTTTAAGGGTCTAGGATGGTAACTCTCTCACCGAAGGAGACTATTAGTCGCGGTTGGTTTCCGAAAGGTTTTTGTATGTAGATTGCCAGATTTATCTTTAATGATATAAAGATCCAAAAAAGGAAGGCACACGTCATCAATAGCTGAAGTGAATTTCATGCCAACATTATTAATATTGAGACTTCTCACAAAGTCATCAAACGCCTCTGTCGTCCCATTCCACAAAATTAGGATATCGTCAATATACCTACCCCAAAACAGGATATTATCCGTATGGGGTAGGTCATTGTCACTAAACACAATGGTAGCCTCCCACCAGCCCAGGAATAAATTTGCGTACGAGGGAGCACACGGGCTCCCCATAGCAGTACCCCTGAGCTGGTGGAAGATCTTACCATTAAAAATGAAAAAATTGTGTTCAAGGACGAAACGAAGCAGCTGTAGGACAAGTTGATTATGCTCTCTAAGATGTATACCCCTAATAGAGAGGAAATACTCTACAGCACGCACCCCACAATCATGCGGGATGCTGCTATAGAGAGCCTCTACATCAATGGAGGCGAGCTTAGTGTGTCCCTCAACTGTCAGTCCGTCCAATCTTCTCAACAAATCAGGAGTGTCCTTGATGAATGACAAAGCATACACAAAATCTTTCAGGATGTTATCAATATAAATGCTGACATTCTGAGACAAGGAACCCACACCTGACACTATTGGCGTCCTTTTAATGGAGTCATACCCTTATGTATCTTAGGTAGGGCATAAAAACAAGGGATAACCGGATGTTTAGGTATCATAAATTTACTCTCATTAGCTGAGATCAACCCTCTGTCAAGGGCCTGTATCAAAATTTCTTCTAGCTCCTGACAGAAGGAAGGTGTAGGATCACATGTGAGAATAGAATAGCATGAGCGATCCTTCAAAATATCGCTACATATGCTAATATACTTAGAATGATCCAACACTACTAGATTCCCGCCCTTATCCGATGGCTTACAGATAATGCCGTCATCATTTTCCAGATCTCTAAGTGCCTTAAGTTGGGAATACGCAAGATTATGTTTAGATGTACCCACACTCAATTTCTCCAAGTCCCGACTGACAAGTTTTAAAAACATGTCAATCTCTGGACTTTGTATAGCTGGAGGCATACGTATACTCTTAGGTCTCAGCTGTGTATGTCCCGCCTACATGTCAGATAAACTCGCAAGTAATCTAATCTCAGGCAAATCCGAGAAATCAACACCCAATGCTCTTGCCTCTAAGGAGTCCCGATTTCTAAAGAATTTATGCCACTTGAGACGTCTAACAAAAAGATGAATATCCTTTACCCAATCAAAAGGACTAAACCTAACAGATGGAACAAAATTGAGACCTTTTACCAAAGGGGCAGTTTCTCCGAGTTCGGAGAAACTGCTCCAGGAAAGGAGACTATTTGTTCCAAGCAAGGAACATTAAAAAATGGTTTGTGGATCGGGGTTATCCCGAAAAAGTCATTAATGAGGCATTTGTCAAGGCACTTGAAAGTGATAGATCGAGACTGCTCAATGGTGTGGACAAAACAGCAAGTTCCCCCACAAATCAAACTATGCGGATCGTGGCAAACTTTGATCAGGGCCACAAATTAGCGAGAGACTGTATTTCTAGATACTGGGGTATCTTGAGGTCAGATCAGGATTTAAAAGATGTCCTCCCTGATTTTCCTCAGATTACATTCAGGAAAGGAAGATCATTGAGGGATAGACTGGTGCATAGTTTATATACTCCACCTAAAAAACCAGGGACCTGGTTGGATCGACAACCACTAGGTACCTTTCGATGTGGGGACAACTGTGTGGCATGTCCATTTATTGAGCAGTCAAAGACTTTCACTGATTTTAAATCAGATCGTACACTTGTGAAGAGAGAATTTTCCAACTGTAAGAGGGAAGGAGTCATTTATCTAAGCAGTTGTCCGTGCCGTTAGGATATGTTGGAAAGACTAAGAGACAATTTAGAAGACGAGTTGGCGAGCATCTAGGGGACATTAGGCATAGGAGAGATACACCGATAGCTCGACATGTATGGGAATGTCATAATAATGATCCAACACACCTGAAATTTTCGATCATTGAGGTTGTGAGGAAATCACCTCGAGGGGGTGATTGGGATACAAGACTGCTTAAAAAAGAAACCGTGGATTTTCAGATTACATACTACGACCCCTGATGGTCTTAATGAAAACCTGCAATTTGGCTGTTTTTTTTTATAATATTTTTCATAATTTAGTTTTTTTTGTTTTTGTTTTTTTGGTCCTTTTCTTTGGATTCTGTTGATAGGGTAATCAGTTGAGAATATCATACCATGTGTTGCGTATAGTCTCTTTATTATCAATACTGTCAGAGTATATAATATTTCTATATCTTTTTTTGTCTTACTGCCATCACATTTTATTTTACTTAGCCCTAACTATTGGTAGTTTATATCCATTGGATTATTTAACGTAACCTTGTGTACTCGATATGGAGTCTTGATGATAAGCCTCCTGTTACTTGGGTCACCATTATGCTATTGTGTCCAACGTATTATCTGTATAGTTGGGGCGCCCGAGTGCGCCCTAGTCTATGGGGCGCGTGTGCACTGGTTT
Organism: Phyllomedusa bahiana; assembly: GCA_025379985.1. Classification (NCBI taxonomy): domain Eukaryota; kingdom Metazoa; phylum Chordata; class Amphibia; order Anura; family Hylidae; genus Phyllomedusa; species Phyllomedusa bahiana. Next base: position 104,525 of record JAODAL010004213.1, on the reverse strand, counting down.
GCTAGTTGCGCGGCGGGGACCGGGGCGCGTGCGCATTTGCACTCTTTTCGCCAGTCTAGTTCCTATTTGGGGCGCACGTGCTGAAGTGAATGACTTTCGTTTTACCACTTCCGGTTTGGCGGAACGGGAGGCGCGCGGAACATGTAGTGTTTGGCGTCTTTGTTTTGCTATTGAGCATGTGCAAGGACTTTACTCCTGTATCATTGGTGAGTAAAGTGGCATTGGATTGGCTGAGTAGTTTATTTGGTTAATAGGGGTGGGTATATAAGCGATATACTGTCTGGCACTTACTTATGGCCTCATCATGCCATCACTTGGACCATCATCATCTCTCATCACAGATGTATAATTATTATCCCCTGATGAACCATATCTTGGGGAAACGCGTCGGGATTTATGTCTGTGTTCTTTATGTATGTTCCTGTATGATTTAGTTAGTTAGGGTGTGTCACCGAGAGTTGGGGTCGCCCTTTTCGGGGCGAGTGCTCTATCTGGATAGGACTAGTATAGTGATAGCGATAGTGCTTTTTCTATTATATGGTATATACTGGTCCAATGGGGCAATGGAGTCTACTGTGACAAGGTCTTCAGAACCGTGAGTTTTTGACCACATTTTCCTCCCTCTTATAGGGGCACTTCTCCCTGCTAATAGGTATTTGGTACAATGTCTTTTTTGCTGTGATTAGCTTGACATTGTCCACTTGCTTTTGTATTTAGGTACTGATATACACTGGGTACTTTATACATATACAGTTGCATATTTGTATAGTGTCTATATGTGTGAGGCCATTTTTATATATAAAGGATAATTATTTTAATGCATATCTATTAAAGACGACACACCCATCTGACAGAATCAGCAATACATTTCTAGAGGAACAGCACAACACAGAGTAATAATAGACAATGCCCCTAGAATTGTTTTTTTTCAAAAGGGAACGCAAGGATTTAATATGGCAGACATGTCAGGGTAGGTCACAGGTCCTCTGTAAGAATGGTAAAGGGATGGTCTCACTACAAAAATTAGCTTTCAGAATGTAGAAAACGTTAAATCGAGACTTTCCAAATAAATGTCTGGATTTTTTCTGCTTTGAGTGCACACAGGTTTCACTAGTTACCATCCCGTTCTGCCCTGGTCTCTCTGCGGTTTTTCTTATGGGAGAGCAAGGATTGACATCCCCACAGGTCAACACACAGGACTGATAGCAGTCTCAGAAGCAAGTTATCTCTGACAAACAAATGACATGAATTACTTTTGAACTCTGAAGCTCTCTGTACTAGAGATAAGATTTCATGTTCTCATGTCAGTGCAATTATAAGAGCTGTGAATACTGAGCTGATATGCTAATCACTGCTATTAACCACCCACAGCCTGACCAGGAAGAGACAGGAAGCATGAATCTAAAGCCACTCGTATGGAAAGACAACCCAATTAACTTTCATTCAGCTGCATATGCACACTCAATTATTAGAAAATATGTAATGCTTACCAGAGTGTGTCTTTGCAGGGTGGTGAGCTCCACCAGCCCCTTGCTGTGGAGGTGGGCTTGCCCCAGTTTGTCCAGTATCCTGTCCTGTATTAGCACTGGTCAGTGTCCCAGTTGGCAGTGGCTGTCCTCTTTTTAATAATTGCTTCTGTTCTTGCTGGCGGAAGCGAGGAGGCACCTCTCGTGGCAGGTAACGGGAGGCCGCAGCTTGCTGGCCATTGGCAGGTGCTCGCTTGCCATTGCTGTTTTGGACAGTGCTGGTGGAAGTACTGGGAGCAGCAGACTGGGGCTGGTTGGAACTGATCTTGATTGGTTCCGGCACTAAAGACAAAAAAAGAAGGCATTTATTTTGCAAGTGCAATTCATTTTTGTATTGTGCTTATTTCTCAGTATGTACTGTATTATTTTGATTATATGGTGCACCTTCAACATACAATATTAATTGGTTCAAGGACAACCATTATATGTTGAGACCATAGCTGGAAAACGGGGAATTGGTTCTGAAGCCCCTAAATGTCACCAACATAGTACAAAATGAAGACGAAAGAAAATAATGCAGATAATGCAAATAATTACATATATGACCAGAAAGAGCTGCTGGAAATTTTTTTCCCTAGGGGATGGGGATTTTTCTTTGGGGGTCATGTAGATCCCAAGTTTGTAAAGCTGAAAAAAACAGTTCATTCCGTTCATTTTAATTCTTAGTGTTGATCCAGGGAAGGAAAAACCCCAGGGGAGGTAAAGCCCCTACCTATTTTAGGGAAAAAAAATCCTTGACCCAATCGGGGAAAAAACCCCCTTCCCCCAGAATCCTTGTCACAAATAACCTTTATAATATTACTCTAGAAATGTATCCGACCCTTTTTGAACTTGTTATTAAAATTCCATGAAAAGTTCCCCGGCCCAAGGATCCCCCAAATCTCATGCCTTACAGAAAAAAATCCCTTCCCTTGTTTATTAAAACCCTTGTTTTACTCTTCGTAAGTGGCCCCCCCTTTGTTCGGAAAAATTGGGTTTAAAAAGTTGGGAGGATTTTTTATTTAAAATTTTAAAAAAATTTTTTATGTTTCCCCCTGAAGGGGCTTTTTAAAAAAATTTAACTTTCTTGGGATTAGCCCAAGGGTTTTTAAAATTTTTTTTGTTGGCCGGGTACCCCGGGGCAATTCTTTCCGTGATGGGAAAAATTTTGTAAACTTTCCATGTGTGGTCAACCAGTGCCCTAACAAAACCTGTTTCCTTTATGAAGCCACGTTTTCATTTTTCCCAATTTATGTCTGGATAGTTGAATCCACATAAAAACCCTCATGATGATTCCCAATTCATCCATTGGCAGGATACATCTTCCATGGGTTCTTTAAATTTGGGGGCCAAATAGCAGGGAAAAAGTGGGAATTTATTTATCCCCATACTAATTTTTCCTCAACAATTAAATCTAGTTCATTTATTTTGTTGGTTAGACTTGTGGCATTGGTCAGCTGCAATCTAGAGTCTTTTTGGTTTTAATTTTTGATCCCTGTACTTATTAACTATTACTCCACCCCTTGATCTATTACTAATCCCAGCACTCCACCTACCTCTGTCATTCGTGCCAATGTGCACCATAAGTGGTTCCACCGCCCCCCCCACAATCGTATTTTTAAATACAATGTACAAGGAAAAAAAAAAAAAAAAAAAAAAAAAGGCCTTAGTCCCACACACTTAGAAAGGCGTACTAGCCGCTAATCTTTACTCACCTCACAACACATGAAAAAGCATACGGGACATGTAGCATGACTGTACTGTCAAGAGGCGCTACAGACCAAACCACTCTGCATGCCCCTCATAATCATGTAAGAGCATAAGGAATGAGCACTGCACGTACTGCAGGGGCGTACTAGACCACCAATCATGATGCACCTACAAAACTTTTAAGAGCAGAAAGGGACATGAAATACTGCAGTACTGTAGAGCGGAGCTTTTAAAACCACAATCACTGCATCACCTACTAATAAGGGGTTTTAACGGGGAAAAAACGTTCATGATAACTGGCTGGATTCTTCAGTTAATCACATGAGCCGCCAATCACTGCATTCACTGCACTAAGATGTTTTACCAGTACAATGTTCCTGTTAATTGCTTGAATCTTCCATCAATCACATGAGTCTCAGATCAGCAGTGTCTGGGGCATTGTATAGGGAGAGTGGTCTTATACGGTGTCCTTCGAAAGACCATTGCATGTTAGAAATATTGTATCCTTGGGTCACTGTAATTTGAGGGACAACTATACCGTATGTTAATTAAAACGAAAAAACCCGAAATTGTTCAAAAAAAAAAAGTACAAAAAGAAAAGAAACCCAAAATAATTTATGCTTTTAAATGGGGTTGTCTCACAACAAGGATTTTTTTGTTACTTAAAAAATTTTATAAAAACAAGTCACTTTGCAATAAGCCATTAACAGTGTACAATTTATTCCTAGAATCCCCCTTGTATGGCTGCATCAGCTCCTCGGGTCGCTATAGCCCAAAAGACTTGTTTGTTTTTATCCTGATAGGCGACACAAGGTTTGCTATTGGCTAAAAAAACCCTGACTTCTACGAAACCTAGGGGAAGCAGTAAACACTTCCTGAATTCAAAGTTAAACTAAGAATACAGGATTGAGGTGAGATGAATCAATGTAGTGAGACAACCCCTTTAAGGAACAGTGAAGGAGCTGCAACAATAAATCAGTGCTGGAGCGGGGTCACACCTCCACTGATCATATGGCATATGTTAGTGATCTGAAAAAAAAAAAAACTAACATAAATTTTTTTTACTGTTAGTCGGTTGAAAAAGACACATTCCCTAATTCAACCAAGGGGGGGGGGGGGAAAATGTGGGTTTAAGGGGGGGGGACAAGTTTTTAAGCCCGCCTCCCCATGGTGAAGCCCCCGGGAACCACGGCCCAAAAGAACCAACTGCTCCATGGGACCCCCTCTCTGCCCCAGAGCCCCACCCCCAGGCCAGAATTTTATATAGCTACTACGTATTGTTATTTTTGTTCCCCGGTTAAATTTCCCAAACCCTCTTTAACGCCCACTGTTCCCGCGGGTGACCACTCCCCCCAGGCGGCTATTCCCCAGATTTACATTTTACATGAAGAACGCTTTCTTCTCTGGAGATTGATTTCCTTTTTTCTCTAGGAAAGGGGTTCCCCCCTTTTCTTTTTAGGAGTTCACTTTAAATAATTTTTCCCCCTACTTTTTTTTAGGGACCATTTATATATTTTTTAAATTAATCATGTCCCCCCGAAGCCGTCTTTTTTCAAACTAAACAAGTTAAATTCTATAACCCCCTCCTCATAACTAAGATGCTATTCCCCTTATAATTTTTGGGTTTCTCGCTTTTTACTCTTCTAGCTCCATTACATCCTTCTAAAAACTGGGCCCAGAACTAACACTATTTCCCAAATGAGGTCCCCACCAATGCTTTGTCAGCGGTAAGAATTTCATCCTTTCCCCCATCCATCCTCTTTTAATACACCCAATATCTTTTCTTCCCTAGAGACGTGATTGACCTGCATGCTGTTCTGTAGTCTATATCACAGGAACACCCAGATCTTTCTCAAAGGTTCTCCAAGGGTTTTTTCTCCCCCTGGGACAATAAAGCCTGCAATTATTTCTACCCCAATCAGAACCTTACATTTTATCCACAGAACCTCTTTTGCCAATGGAGCCCAAGCACTCGGGGGCCCCCAGGTCGCTTCAATTTATGACCTCTTCCATAGATTGCACAACCCTGCTATTTGGCGCATCTGAAAAAAATAAAACCAGCTATTTATCCCCTCCACAAAATTTTAATAAATACATTAAATAAGGGGACCTAAACTGACCCCCTTTTAAAGGGGTATGTAAGAAACCAAAAAAATAAGACAAAAAAAGAGGAAACAAGGCTAAGCAGTAACTGTCACCATACAGTGTGTGAATTACTTATAAACACTTATGTTGCATATCTCCATTTTTGGATTTTTTCCCTCATTGGCTTTGAGCGGAGCACATTTGCAGTTTTCGCTCTCGAAAAAATTTTCCCCCCACAACCCCCCTGCTTCCTCCCAGCTGAGTTTAATTTCAAATCCCCCCAAAAGTGTGTGTACAGTATGTATGTATTAAAAATATGATGAACACTCACCGCCACTTTTTTAGAAAAACCTGTCCAACGCTCTTTAACACAAATTTTCTAATCAGCCAATCACATGGGGGAAACCCAAAGGCATTTAGGCAGAAACCTGGCAAGACAATCTCCTCAGTTCAAACCAGCATCATATGGGGAAGAAAGGTGTTTTTAAGTGCCTTTGAACGGCTTTTTTTTTTTTGGTGCCAGAAGGCGGTCTAGTATTTCAAAACGCTGACTCCATTTTCACGCACAACCATCTCGGGGGTTTACAAAAGGGTCCAAAAAGAAAAAACATCCAGTAGGGCATCCTTGGGCGGAAATGCCTTGTTGATGCAGAGGTAAAAGGGAAAGGGGCAGACTTTTTCGAGCTAAAAAAAAGGGCAACAGGACTAAAATTGCCACCCGTTAAAACCCAAAGGGTAGGCAGAAGGCATCTCTGAACGCACTAGGCGACTTGGGGGCAATGGGCACACAGCAGAAAAAACCCACCCCGGGGTGCCACCCTTTTTCAGCAAAGAACAGGAAACTGAGGCTCCAATTTGCCCAAGCCCACGAAATTGGGACTAGAAGATTGGAAAAACTTGCCTGGTCTGATGAGTCTCGATTTCGTGCGCATTCGGATGGTAGGGGTCAAAATTTGGCGTCAACAACAGAAACATGGATCCACCGCCTTGAAAACAAGGGTTCAGGCTGGGGTGTGGTGTCATGGGGGGGTGGGGAATTTTTTCTTGGCAATTTTTGGGCCCTTGGCCCAAATTGAGCATCTTTGCAACGCCACACCCACCTAGTATTGTTGCTGACCAGTCCCATCCCTTTATACCACAAGTACCCAACATTTTGATGGCTACTTTAGCGGATAAGCCCATGTCATCAAGCGGGAACATCTCAGACTTTTTTCTTGAACAGACAAGGGGTTCACTGTACCAAAGGCCCCACAGCACCAATCTAATCCAATAACACTTTGGGATTGGTGGAACGGAATTCCACAGATTTGCAGCCGAAAAATCGGGGCAACGGTGGATGCCAAAAAAATTTCTTTTGTAATATACCAAAACTCAAAAATCCCCTTCCACACCTTTTAACTAGCACCCGGAATTAAACATTCGAAGGCAAAAGGGGGTCCAACCCCTTTTTCACATGGTGTACCAAAAAATGGCCCGGGGAGTGTATTAAAATACCCTGGGCCCCTTTTCACTCTGCAGAGCCGTCCCTCAACCAAAAAGCGGTCAACTTTTGCCCGTTCCCCCACGGCTTATCTGGATAAATTTGGAGCCGTACTGCGTGCCAAATTTGCGCTCAGACGGCTGGAATCCGCCCAGCCTTTTACGGTAATCCACAGTCCTCATAAAAACATGGTTTTCCGTCTCTTCTCCCCCCCGTTCGGCAATCGGCCGGGGGGAAAAAAGTGACATTTGAATTTTTTAACCGTAATAAGACAGTCAGGGGGCCAGCGAGCTGCCGCCCCCCCCCCGCTGCACAGCTGGGGCTAAAGGCGGGGCAAATCCGCCCCACAATTACGCCGCAAAAAGCTGTGTGTAAAATTGCCTCTGACACAGCACGGGCTCAGTGATTCAGTCCCCCTAAACCAGAATAACTCTGATCCGTTCTACTTCCTTACAACAGGTTTTAACTGGGAAAGGACCCGCCCTTTTTTTTTCCTTCTCCTAAAATGTTTTTTCAAGACAAAGCGAAAGGGACTTTTCTAATGACAGCTATTTAGGTTTTGTTTCATTAGGACATGCAGTTTATGTATTTATGTATTTCAACTTTTCCTGGAGTACCCCTTTAACAAAGAATTTAGATTGCGAGCCCCAATGGGGACGATGTGGGATGAGAATCACTGTGGAAGAGGTCAGTGCTAGCTAAATGCATAACATATGCCATCACAATGAGATAAAAATCCTCTTTTTAAAAAACACGGGTCCCTGGATGGTGTGAAAATCCCACTTTTAAAACCAACCAAAACAAAAATTAAAGGGGTATCCAACAAACCCTTTTTTAAGTCGAATTTTGCTGCAAGCGAGAAATGGAAAAAAAACAAAACCAAAAAAAAAACCACCACCATCGACCCTTTATCTCACTTCGCTCAATAATTTTTCCCCCTTCTCCGGCAGGTTTTTCTGTCTCATAACAAACCCGAACGCCTGCTGTGGCCTTGAATTGGCTGCAGCCACTGGCCCATGTCACTGCTCAGAGTCTTGACTTCCAAACAGGGACATTGGGTAGCGGCACAGGATGACGAAGAGTGCATGGAGGATTGCTGGAGAGAAAGCGAGGGAAGAGGAGAGCAGGGTTTTTTGTTTTGTTTTCTTCTAATCTCTGCACCATAGTTTAACATAAAAAGTAATCCTGGTAGTGAGACATCCCCCTTTAATAAAGATCCCGCAAATGGTCCATTAAATTTTGTCCGCCTATTTTTAATCCCGTCCTTTAGCCGCTATAGCAAAAAAGACCAGTGTCCTCAGCAGCTCATACTGCGACCAATAGTAGCCATTTTGAAGCCCTGAGTTTAAAAAAAATTAACGAAAAACAGGACTGGGTATGAGAACGATGTAAGAGCAACCCTTTAAGATGTCTAACACATTTACACTTTCAAATTTTCTCCAACATGTAACTCAAAATTTAATTGGGCTTTTTACGGGGTCCTTCAACAAATCCAAAGCCTATTCACCAGGGGGTTTTACCCAACTTTTGTCACTCATCAGTAAAACCCAAATGGGTCGGTACGCCCACTAACTAATTACACAGGTATAAATAGGGCTGGTAACTCCCAGCTACTGATGGCTTAATAAATACAAACCAGGTTCAAAGGCGGGCAACGAAAATAAAAGGCCCGGAGGACTGCAATACTCCGAAGGATTAGCAAGATTAGGGTTATTTAGAGAAAAGACGGCTTCGGGAACATAAATACTATGGCCAAAAATTTTGAAATGACACAAATCTTATATTTTTACATGATCTTTGCCCCCGGGTTTTTTATTTGTTTGTCAATGTTTTTTTTCACAAACAGAAAAACAAAGGGGAATCATATTATGATTTAAAAAAAGCTTTTTATTGACAAATTAAAATTAATGCAGCAAGCAATATTTGCAGTGTTGACCCTTCTTCAGGACCTCTGCAATTCTCCCTGGAATGCTCTCAATCAAACTTCTGGACCAAAGCCGACTGAAGCATTCCATTCTTGCACAATCAATGCTTGCATTTTGTCACAATTTGTTGGTTTTTTGTTTGCCCACCCCGTCTCTTGATGATTGACCCCCAAGTCTCAATGGGAGTTAAGATCTGGGGAGTTTCCAGGGCCATGGACCCAAAATCTCTATGTTTTGTTCCCTGACCATTTAGTTATCACCTTTGCTTTAGGGCAAGGTGCTCCATCATGCTGGAAAAGGCATTGTTGATCACCAAACTGCTATTGGATGGTTGGGAGAAGTGCTCTTGGAAGGACATCTGGTACCATTCTTTATTCATGGATGTGTTTTTAGCAAGACTGGTAGAGAGCCGATCCCTTGGCCCGAGAAGCAACCCCACACATGAATGGTTTCTGGATGCTTTACAGTTGGCATGAGACAAGACTGGTGGTAACGCTCACCTTGCTTCTCCAAACAAGCTGTTTTCCAATGTTCCAAACATTTGGAAAGGGGAATTTATCAGAGAAAATGACTTTAAACCCCATCCTCAGCAGTCCACTCCCTGTACCTTTTGGCAGAATAAACAGTCTGTCCCTGATGTTTTTTTCTGGAGAAAGTGGCCCTTTTTTGCTGCCCTCCTTTACACCAGGCCTTGCTCCATGAGTCTCCGCCTCACAGTGCGTGCAGATGCACTCCCCACCTGCCTGCTGCCCTTCCTGTGCAAGCTCTGCACTGTCTGGTAGCCCCGATTCCGAAGCAGAAACACTTGAGACGGGCCTGCGCTTGCTGGGCTTTCTTTGGTGCCCTGGAGCCTTTTTGGCAACAATGGAACCTCTCTCCTTGAATTCCTTGAAAGAGTGATAGATAGTTGACTGGGGGTGCTAAACTTTCTAGCTGCGATACTCTTCCCTGTTAGGCCATTTTGTGCATGCAATGATGACTGCACATGTTTCTTTAGACATAACCATGGTTAACAGAAGAGAAACAATGATGCCAAGCACCAGCCTCCTTTTAAAGTGTCCAGGTGTGATTCTTACTTAATCATGACAGATTGATCTCCACCCTGTCCTCATCAACCCCCATACCTGTGTTAATGGAGCAATCACTGGAACGATGTTAGCTGGTCCTTTTAAGGCAGGCCTGCAATGAATTTGAAAAGTGTTTTGGGGGAAAAAGTTCATTTTCTAGGCAACTATTGACTTTGCAATTAATTGCTGTTAAGCTGATCACTCTTTATAACATTCTGGAGTAAAATGCAAATTGCCATGATAAAACCTGATGCAGTAGACTTTGTAAAAATTAACATTTGAAATCATTCTCAAAACTTTTGGCCATTGACTTTTTTAAATACATCAAAGATCAATATAGAGATCTCTCCCAAGATCTAGTTATACCCAGGACTGTATCAAGAACAAGGGAGCGTCCTTTACGTCTTGAGGAACGAAAGTTTCTACAAAAACATAGAAGGGGATTCTTTACTGTTAGAGCAGTGAGACTGTAGAACTCTCTGCCAGAGGGACTTGTCATGGTGAATTCACTAACAGAGTTCAAAAAGGGTTTGGATGCATTTCTGGAACGTAATAATATAACAAGTTATAGTGACCAGGATTCTGGAGAAGTGTCGTTGATCTGGGGATTTATTCTGATTGCCAGATTGGAGACGGGAAGGAATTTTTTCCTTAAAATGAGGACAATTGGCTCCTACCTCATGGAGGTTTTGTCTTCCTCTGGATCAACACTATAGGACATAGGCTGAACTGGATAGACTTCAGGTCTTTTTTGGCCTTACAAACTATGCAACTATGTAATATAAAGTACTATTTCTTTCTGGGGAGATTTTCCCCATTAGTGATCTGCTGGTCCTTTACATGAATGCAATTACTGTTCTAAAGAAAACATGAATCAAGTGAGGCATTCCTTCAGAAACCCATTCAAGGCAACCTATAAATAACCGCCGCTATGAGATGAGCCACCTCATCCAGAGCTCACTATGTCACTTTCTAAGAGTTTGCTCTGCCTACAAAACATGTATTCCTGGATGCAGATCTCCCTACAAAATGGATATCTGAAGCAAACAAAGCTATAACATTAAAGGGGTTGTCTCGCTACAAAGAATAGCTTTCAAAATGTAGGGAACACTAAATGAAGACGTTTTCCAAATATATTGTGTTCATCTTTTTTGTTAAGGAGATGCAAGTGATTTTTATCACCTTCTGTGCTCTCTCTGGTTTCCCAAGTGACCGACCTGTGTACTCCTTCTCCCCTGCTCTTTGTTCTATCTGATAGCAGGCAGCGACGTCATCACACAGGTCGCAGACCGGCAGTGTGAAAGCTTGTGTGTTATCTGATCTTTCAGACAAAAGACTAATTATTCTACTGTTCACATTAGCTCAGAAGCTTCTCTGGACCTCAGAGAAGGTACTTTAGCTAATCTAGATTGATAGACTAGATCTGCTAATTACAGACGGCTTGACCAGGAAGTGACAGAGCAAAGCAGCATTATTTCATTCATGTATCCTATGAAACTTTGCGATGAGACAACCCCTTTAAGAAAGGGTTCTGTATCTAGGAGGAGGTCCCATAATTAGGGTGTGTTCACACGGTAATGACAAAATACCGGTCGGATTTTCGGACCGGTAATTTGTCGTTCTTTGCATGTAAGGGGATGGATTCCGGCCATGCTTTGCAGATTCAACCATCCCCCTTCACATTGAACGGTTCATATTCCCCCTGAAAACTGGGCGGAAGAATGAACATGTTCTATGTTTTTTGTTACACCGGCGATGTCAAGCCATCCAGCAGAAAATCCTTGCAGTGTGGACTGCTGCTCACATTTTCTATTAAAGGGGTTGTCTCACTACATTGATTCATCTTACCTCAGTCCTGTTTTCTTGGTTTCCCTTTGAATTCAGAGGCATGTTTACTTGCTTCTACTAGGCTGCAGTAGAAGCCAGGTCTGTAGCTATAGCAACCAGTGCTGACAGTATCAGGAGAGACCAAACAGGTCTGTAGCTATAGCGACCTGAGGAGCTGATGCAGCCCATATAAGAGGGGATATCTCAGAATAGGTAGGACACTGTTAATGGACACATATTGCAAAGTGACTTGTTTTTGCAGGATCTGTAACATAAAAAGCAATCCTTGTAGTGAGACAACCTCTTTAGTGTCAATGTAAAAGGTTGACAGTCTATTTACAGACGGCTTTCAAATCCGAAAACCGTCTGTAAATCCGACTGAAAACCTGTGCCGTGGGGACGGGCCCTAACGTTTTAATTTACTGTCAGGCAAGAAAACATCAACTGAAATAATTTTATAAAAATGCTCCCCTTCTGGATGTTGCGCTTATAAACTTGCTAAAGCTCCCACTGGCGTTTTCCAATCACTATGAAGAAACCATGCAGGCAGGCCAATGCTTATCAACAAGTCTTCAAACCGCAGCAGGAATCACTCCACTGCATGTGTATAAGAGGATCCATGTGCTAGAACTGAGCATGTGTGACCACCAGCAATGGACGCGGTCGCTGTATGAACACCAGGGGGCGCCATCACAAGGTTGTAACAGTATTACCTAAACACAGACAGTAAATATATTAAAATTACATAAAGCGCAGGCTACGGATGAGGTCCTTAATTATAACCTCTGTTGATAACATTCAGTCACATCACAAGCAAAACTCAACACCTTACACATTTCTCACATCAGCCATTTTCACCTTATCAAGAGTCTGTGACAGATTGTCAAACCCCAGACTGCAGGGCTTACAGGGGTTAACCCTTTAAAAGGGCTGTCCAGGATTAAAAAAAACCACTGCACCTCACCGGTCCACGAGTTATGTAGGGTACTGCAGTTTAGCTCCACTCATTTCCATCGACAGAGCTACAAAACCAGAGACAACCCATGATGAGGGGTTCAAACATTTTTCAAGAAGAAAGCACCATGTTTTTGGAGTCAACGGCATCCCCTTTAAGGACGCAGTTATTTTGTAACTTAAGAAAACAGGGATTCCCCCCTGCAAATCCCATAACGTTTCATTTGTGGGAGGTTTAAAAAAATATCAATTTTGGGGATGCAAAGTGGGGGGTGTTTGTATGTATAAAATTAAAATATATATATATATATATATATATAAATATTATATATATTAATAATATATATATATAAATATATATAAAAATTTTATACACAAAATAAAATTTGAAACCAAAAAAGTTTACCAAAACTATATAAAAAGACACATATGCTGTTTTTCCCCCACATCTTTACATGAAATCAGAAAAATTTTTACCCAAAATTTTTGGGCAAATTTGGAACCAAAATTTTTTAAATTTGCCAAAAAACCCGAATAATGAGAGAATTATTAAGGCATTTTTTAATTTCTTTTTTGCAAAGAAAAAGTTTACATAAACTAGGGTTAAATGTTTTTTAAAAAAATTTGGGAAAGCCCATATGATGAGTCAAGTCCTGGAATTTCCCCCCCTTTTTGGGGAAAAAAAAAAAAATGTATTGGCAAAATCAAATTGAGACACCAGGGCTTTTTGGAGTCGGCAAGCCAAAGCCCCACTCCCCCCATACCGGCGCAAGTTTAAGTGAAAAAAATTACTGTATAAAATGGTAAAAATCCGGGGGTTTAATTTTACTTTTTTTATACAATGAAACAAGCAAATTTTGGTAGAACAGACACTGAAAACAAAAAGGGGGAAAAAAAAAAAAAAAGGTTTTTGGAAAAAAAATTTTAATTTTTAACACTTCTGGGTGAAACTGAAGAAAAAGGCTTTATTTGACCAAATCCAGTCCGAACCCCCCAAAATGGGGGTGTGTAAAAAGGGACCTGGGATCAGTTTTGGGTCGACCGGGTTGAATCTGATTTAAGGTCCCCCAAAAAATTTAGGCAAGCGGAAAAACCCAAAAAGGGGGATTTCTCAAATACTAAACCCGAATAAAAAAAATTTACAATTTTTTTTAAAAAGGAAACAAAAAAAAGCAAACAATCAGTTCAGTAAAGAAAATCTGCAGAACTAAGCAGATAATTAAAAACTTGGAAGTCAAATTTTTGATAAATAGGTAAGATTTACTATATAAAATTAAAAGTACCTCAGTACAAAGCTTAGTGGGTGGGCAGAGAAAGGGGCCAAAAGTCACAAGTTAAAAAACATTGTTACCCTTTTTTTTGTCTTTTTAAAAAAAATTTTTTTTGGATATGATTTTTAAGAACCAAAAAATTGAAAATATCAAAACGCTGCAGGAAAAATTTGGGGATTCTCAAATTTTTTGTTCTAAAATAGTATTCCCTTAAATCAATCCTGCATACTTTACCTAAACACGGAAACAGAATTTATCCAGCAACCCAATTTGGCCAAGGTAAAATTTAAAATAAAAAATTTTTAAAGGGTAGCATCAATAAAATATCCAGGATACTTTGCCCAGGGATGGGAAAAACGGCGACGCGTTCCCGGGAACACCCCCTTTACATAGCCGTCCCATTAAATTTGAGCTCAAAAAATATATGGATCATAATGAAATTAAAACTAAATCACCTGGTTGCAAATAATAACCACAATTTCTGCCGTCCCAAATAATTCACCCCCGTCTCGCCGCAAGCGGAAAAGACCCGGGGCATGCGCAAAGCCAACCCCCGGGCCCCATGTAAATGCGCATGGCGGGAACAGCCCCGGGGGGGATTCCGCGAGAGCCTCACGGGGCCTCATCCTGCAAAAAAATTTTTTTCACGGAGTGGCGCATAACAAAACAGAAAATACAAGTGGGAAATACCAAAAAAAAAGGGGACAAAAGAAACATAAAAACATTACATAAAAACAAAAACAAGCATAGAGCCAACAAGATAGAAAACAAAGCAAAAAAGCAAGTGTACGGGAATTTTTCCAAGGGGGACAAATTATGCCAGGTGTAAAATGGTATAACTCCTTTTGGGTGTCATAACCGAGGAAATCCAGTTTATTATTTTTACAACCAAATGACATAAGCCCAAACGACGTACCCTACTAGGAAATAGCTAAAAATGTATTTTAAATTAAAAATATAAGGATTTCATTTTGCAGAATTTAAACCCTTGGCCGAGGGAATTGAGGTCCATCCAATGGGGTTTTTTTTTCCCGTTAAAGTAGCGAATAAAAGGGATCACCCCCCGTTTTAATTATTGAAATTTTATTTTTTTAATAAAAGGCAGAAATGATTTATACTGGTTAAAAGCATAATAAAAAATGACGGGGGATTAGAGATATCCTGCCCCGGATTTTTTTTAATATATTAATTTAAAATTAAATTTAAACTTACGGTGGTTGACCCTACAAAAAAATTTTACAATTTGGTTACACTCTACTTTTTTAACCATCCAAGACATACTCGCTTATTTTTCCCATTGGCGATTTTACTGGGGCCAAACGAAATTTGCTTTCATCACGGGATTTCGTAAATCATTAACTTTGGGAACTTTGCTAGCTCGATTTCCCCTAAAAGGTCATTGCCGTGCTCAAGGATTGTTGACAAAAGATCGAGGCCTTTTTTACACGTCACAAAAACGCAAAAAGCTCTAAAATTTTCCAACACAGCTGTAGATTAAACGTTTTTTTTCCCAAGTTTCAAAAAAAAATACCAAAAAATCTCCCGGGTTTGTTGGAAGTGATTTTCTCAAACATTTTTTACCCAAGGGTAAAAATTTTGCTAAAAAATCTCGTACCATCGGGCCCTGATTAGTCCAATCCTTTTGCTCTATCCGTATTTAAGCAATTGGTTTAAGGCACAGGGTTATTAAAATGGGAGATAAACCCCTGCAAAAATGCTTTTTTTAAAGTCACCCAAAAGGGTTTGAACACAAGGACGTGGGATCAGATTAAAAATTTTTAAACTGTAACCCCTGCGTTCCTGGAAAATATAGTAGAGGTACCCCCAAATTTACTTTATACGAGGGGCAAAAATTTGAAGTTTAAAATAAGATTTGTAAACCACAATTAATAATCCGGAACACGGAATACTCAACGGGCCCCTCCCTTTTATTAATATGCATCAATCCCGCTAAATCATTTCGTGCCTTTGCTATTGAAAAAATATCACTAAATAAACGCGGGGTGATCCCATTTATTCGCTACGTAATCGGGAACCTTTTGGGAAATAGTGACCCTCAATACCCTCTCCCAAAAGGGGTTTAAATATCCGCAATGAAATCCTATATCATTATTAATTAAGTACATTGTTAGCTATTTCCTATGTAGCTACTGTCCGTGTTGGCTTATGTCTAAAATTGGTTGTAAAAATAAATAAACTGGAAATTTTCCCCGGTTATGACACCAATAGGAGCTATACTCATGTTTTCCACCTGAGCATATATTTGTCCCCATTGGCTAAATTCTGTACACTTCTTTTTTCTCTTGTTTTCTATCTTGTTGGGCTCTATGCCTCTGCTTATATCTGTTTTTAAGTAAGGTTTTATTTTTCTTTTTTTCCCCTTTTTCCCTTTGGGATTTGCACTTGTATTTTCTGCAATTGTTATGCAGCCACTCCGTGAATACTGCAGCTGAGGCGCCGTGAGGCTCTCCGCGAATCTGGCCCCGCTGTTCCCGCGCATGCGCATACATGCGCCGGGGTTCGTCTTCTGCGCATTCCCCCGGCGTCTCCTCCGCTTGCGGCGAGATCGGAGGTGAATTACATGACAGGCAGCAATTTTGGTTATTAGTGCAACACAGGTTAGTAGATTTAACTACATTATGAACCATATATAATATGAGCTCACATTTAATGGGACAGGCTATGATGAAGGGGTGGATACCCCGAAACGCTCGCCGATTTCATACCTGGGCATGCTATCCTGTATATTTTATTGATGCTACAATAAAAGTTTGTTATTTTAACTTTACCTTGGCCATTGGATTGGGTGGATAAATTCTCCGTTTCTGGTTTTTCTCTATTCCTCCCTGCCCGGAGGATCCGTGCAGTCCATCTACAAGGCGGTGAGCTGAATTGATTTGTATGTGATGACCTCACATCTGATCTTATTATTTCCAGGCTAGAGAACGGCCTCTCTACACTAACTCTGGTTGGATGCAAAGCGGTGACCACAGGGGCAACATCTCTAACAATGTCGGGTATAAAGGAATTGCCTCAGCCCCCAGTCCGTTTTGTAATTTTAAACTCTTCTACTTCTTTGAAGCAGGTAAAAAATTTTGCTGAAATCTTTTCCGGGGGGCGGGATTTTTTTCCCCTGGGAGCGCTTTGCCTGCCCATTCATAAATTACACCCTCAGGGTTATGGGGGCTGAAAAGGGGGAGCAGTACAAGGCCGGACCAAATTTCCCTCTTTGCCTGCAAAAAACTAACTGGAAAACTTATTATAAATTTTGGAGTCGTCAATTTTTAATGAGACTCCGACTCCGCAAAAAGGCACCGACTCCACCCCAGCCACCCTTTGGGGATGTATTTTTAATTTTCCCCAAAAAAAAACACACTCGTTTAACATCATGGGAAATCTAAAGAAATCTGCAAGATATCAGGAGAGAACTGGGGGACTTGCACAATCTGGATAAACCTTGGTGCAACCTCCAATCCCGGAGGGCCTCGTTCATTCGCGGGGACAGAGAGGGGGGGGAGAAGGGGAAGATAAAAACCAAAACGTATCCGGAAAAGCAAACAAAAAAACGCAAGGATAAACATAAAATACGGACCAAAAAGTATCAAAGTTGCGTTTTTTGGGTCCCTTTCCGGAGGCTTTTCACTCCTCAAAAAAAGGATTTCCCAAAAAAGGATCAAAAACGTCGTGTGAACAAGCCCTAACTATGACCCTCACAAACAGTGCTCTGCAGATCAAACAACAATCTGGTCCCAGCATTAAAACAACCCGCCCGTGACGAAAGCATTTTTAATAGCAGGCAGAAAAAAACAAAGGGCATGGAAAGGGACACGGCCAAACTGGCTTTGGGGCGTTTCTTATTTTTAACGTAAACACTGGAAAACTTCACATTATATCCAATAAAAAGATATAGTAACCTAATCTACTATGCCATTTCATACATATACTAGCTAAACAGAGGCCAAAACTCATGATTACTGATTACTGGATGCCTACAGAGCTCTCTCAATGTACACGTTACACATGGGCAGAAATTGGAGTTGGTTTTAAGCCCCCACATTTTTTGGCTACAGTCACTACACTTACTCTGATACATCCTACTTAATAAAACCCATTAATACACAATAAAACCAGATAGATAACTACAAGTCAAATCTTCTAAACTGAAGTTGTGCAGGTAAGATTAGATCCGGTTGGCTCATCATGGCACTTCTTATTTGGGCCATCATCTATTACAACAAAGAGGCTGCCACACTCCTCCGAGCGCTGTAGCACCCATTTCTACCCTGGAGCTCTTCACTTCTGTCACCAGAATTTCCCTATTGACACAAAAGGGTCGTGTGCTGTACATGAAGACTCTTCAGGATCATCCCTGCATGCTGGCCTGGAAATGCTGCAGAATGTAGGACCTATTAGTAATCACTATCCATCTATAGCCATCCGAGAAACGGATGGGACCACACGTGATCAGATGAGGCCACCACTAGTCTACGGTAACGACTTCCAGAATGACCCAACAATAGGAGGCTTGGAGCAGTTGAATGCAGACGGCCACTGAGAGGCAGTGGTGCTTCACGAATCCCTGCCCGGGTATACGCTGCTGCCGCCACAGCCATAACCTGACACTCACCAGCGCTATGCCACTGCCAGCTCAGACATTTAACGCTTTCACATTCTACAAGATCATCTAACAGCCAGTGCTGACATATGCAGTACATAAAGGATAGACCTCATAGAAAGTCCTGCCCATATACAACACACACACCCTGCTCTTACACGGATATCAAGTCATGCACAGCATCACCACAACCTCAACACCCGCACTATCAGGGTGGTGGTCTCTCTCATAGGAAAACACCGCGCATGCGTGCCAGTGGATTGTACTGGGTGACTAACACTTTCAATATTTGGTATTTTCCAGCATTTATATCTGCAAATCTGTGCTGCCTCTAACATCCCAATTGTTATGGATAAAATAGCTGTTCACCAGGATTTCAGTTGTGTAAATGCCGCCGTCTGGCCTTTTCCTAATAGACATCCTCCTTCTACTGTGTCAGTAATTTCAGAGAAGACAAAGGCAAGTGGCTGCTTCAAGAGCCCTCCCCCACAGCTTTTTCTGCCTCTGCGCACCTCCCTCCTCTGCCTGCACGCGCCCCTGTGTACGCAGCTCTCCCTGCATGGAGGGACTGCACGCGCCCCTGTGTACGCAGCTCTCCCTGCAGGGGGGGCCTGCACGCGCCCCTGTGTAGGCAGCTCTCCCTGCAGGGGGGGACTGCATGCGCCCCTGTGTACGCAGCTCTCCTGCAGGGGGGAGGAACTGCACGCGCCCTGTGTAGGCAGCTCTCCCTGCAGGAGGGGGACTGCACGCGCCCCTGTGTACGCAGCTCTCCCTGCAGGGGGGGGGACTGCACCGCCCCCTGTGTACGCAGCTCTCCCTGCTGGGGGGGGGGACTTGCACGCGCCCCTGTGTACACAGCTCTCCCTGCAGGGGGGGACTGCACGCGCCCCTGTGTACGCAGCTCTCCCTGCAGGGGGGGGACTGCATGTGCCCCGGTGTACGCAGCTCTCCCTGCAGGGGGGGGGTACTGCCTGTGCCCCTGTGTACGCAGCTCTCCCTGCGGGGGGGGGCTGCACGCGCCCTTTTGTGGGCAGCTCTCCTGCAGGGGGGCTGCAGCGCCCCTGTGTACGCAGCTCTCCCTGCAGGGGGGGGGGGGGACTGCTCACGCGCCCCTTGTGTAGGCAGCTCTCCCTGCAGGGGGGCTGCAGGCCCTGTGTAGGCAGCTCTCCCCCTGCAGGAGGGGGGCTCTTGCACGCGCCCTTGTAAGGCAGCTCTCCCTGCAGGGTGGGCCTGCTCGCGCCCCTGTGTAGGCAGCTCTCCCTGCTGGGAGGGCCTGCACGCGCCCCTGTGTAGGCAGCTCTCCCTGCAGGGACTCCATACAACCTTTGTGTACATACCTCTTCCTGCAAGGACTTCATATGCCTCTATGCACACAGCTCTGCCATGAGACCTAACATGGCGTTTGAAAGAATATTTAGTGAGTGTTTAACCCTTTTCTGAACTGGCAGACACATTGGCCACCCCACAAGATGAAAGGATCTGCCAACTAAAGTGTTCACCTTGCCTAGTGGATAATGCACCTCTGACTATAAAAGGTTTTTGCTAAGATAGAACATGTTGCCTTAGATGTTATTTTATGAGATCACAAGGAAAAAAAAAAAAAAGAGCGGTGCCTTTTTCCCCTTAAACAGTGCCAATCTTAAAGGGAATGTGTCATCAAAAAATTAATTGTTTAAGTCCTGCTTTAATGTTAAACACTTTTTTAATTTTTTGGTTTTTTTTTATTTTTCATATCACTTTCAATATGTTTTAATAATTCTTAAGTCTTGCAGTTTTCACTTTGGCCACCAGGCCTTGTTTGCACTGCTTTAACAGCGGTCAGAGAGATGCTTTACAGCAGCTTCATGCACATGAGACTTAAGACTGGCTCAGTCCCATTCACTTCTATAGGAGAGTTTTCTAGTCATGCTCTGTGACCTGGGAAGAAATCAGTGTGCAGGGAGGTGAGAAGGGAAGCTGTGACTATCTCCTCCTGTGACTGGTGGATCCTGTATTATCTATTCACACTGGTCTCTCTTCAGTTTGACCCTCTTTGTGCTGATAAGTCATTTTTGATGATACATTCCCGTTAAACATGTGCCGTTACCGATACTGTGCCTTACATGAACGGAGAGAGGTTGCATTACCAGAATCATCCCAGACTGACATTGTGCAGTATATACACAAATATGACCCTAGGTTTTCTCAGACATTTATCACCTACCAACAGCACAGGTGATCAATGTCTGATTGCTGGGGTCCCCCTAATCACTTAAACAGGGTCCTGGAATCCCCCATTCTTCCTTACTGTGATCACATAGAGAGCGTTTGACTGGAGCAGCGGTTAATCATGTGCGCTACCGATCCATTCAGAGTCAAAGGGACTGAAACGGCCTCTGGCCTCGATTACTTTAAAACAGAAAATTCCACAATTTTGCAAAAACTACAGATTTTTGCTATAATTTTTCAAGAAAGAAAAATTAATCACAAATACTGAATAAAACTTAATGGAAAGCTTCTTCACAGCATCTATTTCATGTAGATGAAACCATGTGGTTGCCATTAATTGCACAATTTGCAGCCATTTGTGGGGGTCCGTGTGTCCACATGCAGCAGCGTGGATCCTTATAATAAAGTTAAAAATAAAAATTTGTATGTACATTTATCACCTTCCACAATAATAGAGCCCCTAAAATTTTATTTCTGTGCCCTTAAAGAGATACTAGCACATAGATTATGCACCCCTTGCGGAGGACCACACAACCTAGTAACAGACCTGCTGTTCCCAGCGCTGTGTCCCTTATTGTGTACGATTCAGTAGTTTTAGTATTTAATGCTCAAATCTGCAGTTTTCAGCCTGTTCTGTCAGAAAAGAGTTCAGCTTATTCATGACTCGGCCACCTCACAACTGATTAACCTATTACTTTGTATAGGTAGAAACATGTGAATAACTGTCAGGTGGGCGGGGCTAGCCTCAGGTGGGTGGGGCATGAATAAGCTGGACTCTTTTCTGGCTGCAAACTGCCAGATTTGAACAAATGTTCTAAAACTCCTGCATCTTACAGAATAAGGGCCACAGTGCTGGGAACAGCAAGTCCGACACTAGCTTGTGCCTCACTCAGCAAGGGGGCATAACCTCTGTGACAGGTTCTCTTTAAACTTGCATTCAACTCCGTACAGTAATTTGAGTGGCCGTAGTTTTGGGTGCTCTTCTACCCATTGTGGCAAAGTTTGACTTTCGACCCCTGCTACCCTGTCTAATGGTCTTAATTTACAGAGATGAGATTAAGGAAACTTTAGACCCCTACGCCCCAACCAACACATCAGTTGGAGTCACGGACGCTGCTAACAGGCGCCCACCAACAATCATCCCCCCTATGAACTCTGTCAAGCTTGATATATCATGCTCATAAAAGAAACAAACAATAATAAACCAGAACAAGTGATAAGGTTTATCAACAAGACGAGCCATGTAAATGAGGAAGAATGGCACAAAACCGGTGATAGCAGTAATGTCAGGAAGAGATCACCTTGGATACTTAAAAATACAGGTGTTCTGTCACTTCGCCAAACCCCTGTACATTCCTGGCACAATGTAGGTCTTCAGGCTGTTAGACGTCATCTACAAATCCTGTATCACTAGTTGACCTAAGATAAATAAATTTCCTTAATAAGAGGAAAAAAATAAAATAAAATGGACCTTGTGAGAAGGGGCTTAATGCTCCTCCTGAAGCTGGCACTCAGGTGCCCACGAATGTAATGAAAGCTTCTTGAGCTCACAACAGGCAGCAGTGCCTGGAGTACAGACGGCTGACAAACAAGACCCATCTGTCAGTGTTTGGAGAGTGACGGGCGACCACTCCGTGTGCTAAGCTATGCTCCACTATTCGTTGCCTTGCATGACAGCCCTCGTTCGTCAGCCCGTCGCTATGGCAACCTCTAAGCCGCTACTAACAAACCTCTCCACAAAAGCAAAGCTAAATGAACTTATTGCGTGTCACCAATGAGGGACGACTGGGAGAGGGTCATTCTCTGTACCAACGTCTAACACGGTTACGTCTCTAAATTGAATTCTACTAATGAAATGCCACTCCCAGTCAATCCCGCTTCATTATGACCAGTGCTTAAGGAAATTAATAAAAACCCAGGCTCCTAATGATGCCAAGTAACAGTTATTACCTCAGTTTTTGCAGTCCTTTTATAGGACTACTTAGCACCCATAGTATTACTCAATCTACAGAACACCATAGCCTCCGATACCGTTCATCTACCTCAATAGTTTTCCATCAGACAAGTTTTATTAAATTAGGCCCTTAAAGGGTTATTTCTATCGCAGACTTCTGGCATAGCTGCACAATGTCCTATGGCCACCTCTGGGGGCCACCCATTGAGGTAAAATGGGAGTTCGGGCATGTTCACACGACGGATTTGGCCACGGTTATGGCCGCGGTTTCTGCGGCCAAATCGCGTCTAGTTTATTAACATGGTTTCCTATGGGAAACCGTGTTAATCATCACACGGCGCGGTGCTGGCCGCGGCTTTGGGGCCGTGGCCTTGCCGCGCGTGTTTGAGAACTCGCCTGTCAATTCTTGACAGGGAGTTCTCAGCGCGGCGGCCGCACGGTGTTGCCACGGCTAGTGCGTGGCTGGCGGCGCGGTTTGCCCTCTGCCTACTAATTTGCATGGGGGCAAAGCCACGGCCCAAACCACGCCCCACTTGTGCCGCGACCACGCCCAGCCCCTGAACCCGCGGAAAAATCTGTCGTGTGAACGAGGCCTTACAGAAAGAGTGGATAAGCGAGCGTCCTAAGGATGGGACCACATCTACCAGACCTTTATAGCACACCCTGTCTAACATGGGACTAACCCGTTAAGCCCAACTTAATGGGTTACTAGTATTACCAGACTGATTAGAAATGGGATGGCGGTGGGATTCGTTTGCCCTCCATTGAGAAATTGTACAGATGAAATCTGCATTTCATTGCCAAAATACTCGTCAGATTCTGAATCCATATTTTCAAGTATTTTGACTCCGTTTTCAAAGTGAATTTTAGGTCCTTTTTTCCAACCAGTTAATAGTCAGAAAACAAGTCCCATTCATCTCTATGGGGTAAGTGACGCAGATCCGACAAATGTTTGGGACGTTTTTTTTTTGTTTTTGTTTAAACAAAAATACGGCTAATTATTGGACATGCTCCAAGTTTCTTGTTTTTTTACAATAGTCTTCAAGAAAATCAGACTTGTGTGGACTACAACTCAGATTGAGGTCTATGGTAATGGTTTTCAGTTGAAATTTTATCATGTTTAAAGCCCGAATCCGCTTAAAAGTTCAAGTGTAACTCATTGCTGTGAAGACGGAGAATCCGGTCAGGATTACTATGCTTTGTGCTCTGTGATTATACAGGTTTATGGAGTTTTATGCTGAATTTCTGAGTAAAAAGCAGAGTATGTTCTGTCAGGACTCTTATAAGAGAGATAGTCCTGCTTACCCCACCCACATACAGTTAATATATTTTCCTGTATCTGTGTATAGAGAGCCAACCGTCAATCAATGTATGTTGGAGGGGTAAGCAGGACTTTTTTCACTCTCTCTTTTAGGGAGCCTCTCAGGATTTACTCTACTTGTTTTGGAAATTTAGCATAAAAGTATATAAATCTGTATATCACAGAGCTCGGCTTCTCTCCTCTATTATATAACCCTATATATTACAGAGCTCAGCTTCATACAACCCTTTTTTTGAGTCTTAAAAGGACACAATCAACTACACAGTTTGTGAAATATATAACCCTATATATCACAGTGCTCTGTTTCCTCTACCACATCCTGCTCCTAAGTAGGATAGCTTAAACCACTTTTTTATATACAAAATAAATCTGACGCAGTTTTTGTGGGAACTAAATGCTCCTAACGTGCCAGTTTATTAAATATCACTACTTGCTATGTTATTCCTATGCCGCTTACTTATGCTAATATTACTTGTTGGAGCGCTTGTTTTACCCCGCTATTGATAGCCACAAATAGGCCATTATATTTCTTAAACCACCTAAGGGCTTGTTCACACAGAGTTTTAACTCGGTGTTACAAGCGCTTTTTAGATCCGTCTCTGGGACCGACAGGACGGACTCAGAGACGGATCTAAACAATTAGCAGTGAGATTATCACTGAGGGCTATGAGGAAGACACAGCGGCGTGTTCTCCTCCTGCACGTCGGCTCAGTCTTTGAAAGAATTGACATGTAATTCTATCAAAGACTGAGCCGGGGGACACTCAGCGGCGATCTCTCATGTGAACGCCGCTGCGTGTTCCTCATAGCCCGCAGTGATAATCTCACTGCTAATTGTTTAGATCCGTCTCTGGGTCCGTCCTGTCGTTCCCAGAAATGGATCTAAAAAGCGCTTGTAACACGGAGTGAAAACGCTGTGTAAACAAGCCCTAACAGTCACTTTTAGTGCATACCCAACAATGCCCTCCATGCCTTGTGGCCATGTCTGGTAGTGCATCTTAGTCCCATTCCTGTCTGCAGTACCAGGTACAGCATTGCTAACTGTGGCAGCACACTATCAAATACTGGAATTAAGCGGCCACCAAAGACCTAAAGAATTTAAATTAAAATGAAGCCACTGGACAAAAGGTTGTTAGGAGAAATGTCAGCATCTTCTAACTGTACATGACGGACATTACAATGGCTGTAATGGGCACGTGTGGCCGGCTGACTGGAGTGCAGGGGGTGGCTCGCATAAGGAGCACATCTGTATTTAAAAGCAACGTTATTATAATGAGCCTTAAAAAACAAAATTGCCTGTTCATGATTTTGGGTTGGCAAAGCCGTTTACAGTGCCGCTATAATTCACAGATTGAGACGTGACCTTCTGAAGCAAAGCTCTGTAACCATGGAAATAATCAGAGAAGGGCACCATGTTTCCATGGTTCGTTTCCATTACATTTACAGCTACCGGATGGCACAGAAGAAATATCCAAGCCCTCATATCACTGCAATGTACCAGCTGACAAAAAGTCCAGAGGAATATGGCCAATCCAGATCCCCAGCATAAGGCCACGTTCACACACCGCAGCGGAGCGCAGGTTCTCATGCACTGCTGCTGCCTTATGGTGGCTTCACAGGAGGCAGGGTTGATGAAGACCTCTCAAATCAATGCAATATCTATATACTTGCTACTACAACAAATCTCATTTACAGGAATGGAATAGATTTGCCAGCTGAGAAGTTTCCGCAATAAATCTGAGGTTTGAGAATCCAGTCTTCAATTGTGCACACAACCCCCCTCCCCCCACACTCCCAATTAAAAAGTCTCAACTTCTCACATTTTTAAAGTCCGTTCACACAGAGCAAATTTGTTGCAGAAGGTTCTGACTGGGATTTCTGCAGCACACACGACTAGCCCAGCGATAGCAGTAACTGCAACAAATGTGCCGTGTGTGAATTCAACCCAAGTGTATCCCTGCACAGATTTTAGATGCAGATTTTGATGCCTTTATCTTCCCCCTCACTGACTTCTTTAACAGACAGCCCAATGGAGCCATCAAAGTAGTCTGCTGTGGATTTTCAGCTTCCCACTGATTTCAGAGTCTGAGAGAATGTAACCCTTTAGAGCTCTGTAGTCTTCATCCCTACTGTTATCCCTTCCCCTCCTCCATGACCAAAGTCCCTCTAACAGGATCCACTAGAAACGTCAGTTACTGCTGTAAAACCACCCACAGCCAGAACAGGAAGTGTAAGCCTGAGGCTATGTTCAGACGGCGGAATTGCGGTGCACATTTCGCCGCGTATTTGCACTTAATATGCGGTGAGATGCGCGCCGCAATTACGGTAATCCACAGCTCTCAGAGCACTATGGATTACGCCTCGTCCCCCCGCGCGCACAATACGATCGTATTGTGCGCGCGGGGGGATAAGTGACAAGTCGATTAAGCGCCGCGAGTAATGCATGTCAATGGGGCTGGCGGACTACCGGCCCCCCGTGCTTCGTGAGTACGCACTGATCAGCGTGACTCCCAAATCACCCGGCATATTGCGGCGCAATTACGCAGTGTGAACATACCCTGAAGCTGGCTGTTTAGATCAGGCTCTGAAACCGCATGATGAGAACCGCTCCTTGGAAGCGGTTACTGGGAAACAACAAGGTTTAAAAGGCAATTACCGAGTTATACAGAAACAGGAGTGGATGGGTTTACAAAATAAAAATTCTACATACACTCATTTTAGAGTGCTCAGTACCCTCAGTTTACAACACTGCATGCCCTTCATACTAACATCACACAACAACAGGGACCAACAGCCGGCACACACAGGGCTGACCCAGTCATCTATTAACCGTTTCAGGGCCCCACACAGACAAATCAAATGGGGCCCCCAGCCATTACTAGTTCCTATTTTTAACAGAAGTACTGCCTGTACTGCCCTATTGGCACCCGTGGACACACAAAGTGACCATCGCTACAGATAGCCCGCCACCAGGTTTACTGGTGAAAACAGTACTGTGGACTTACAAGGAGGAACAGAACACAAAGGCTGTCAAATCTCCGGACTGATCACGTTCCGTAAATGCAATGTGACTTCCCTCTGTAATTCCTACTGGAGGTGTATGTATGAACCAAATTCACTATTAGCAACAGCAGAACAGATCTCCCAGTGGCCGCACACTTCTCCAGAAAAGACCACTCCATGGAAGAGTTGCAGATTATGGTCTTAATGGGACATTTTAAGACAGAGGGAGAGAAAGGAGTGGGAATATAAATTAATGCAAAAATTAAAAACTCTAAAAAAGGGACTTTTCATCCTAGCTTCATGTCACACTATGTATGAACTGTGAGGGTCACAAATCACCCCCTGGTAGCAAACAGATCACATTAAGAATTACTAATCTCCTCTGTCACGCCTCACAAGTTTCCAGATAGTTGATGTCTTGACCTGTTGTAAATGACTTCTCTGCTTATATTGCATTTTGTTATTTTTAAAGATTCTAGGTTTCTTTGAAGGTCCATGTCCTTTGTGTATATATAAAAAAAAAAAAAAAAAAGTCTGTAAATTTTCAGTTTATTGTATATGATGTCTGAAGAAGGGAGCTAGTTCTCTCGAAAGCTCACCATCAAATATACTCAGTTAGCCTCTAAACGGTATCGCCCGATTTCTTCACTCTTCTACTACTTTCTATGGCTAACACGGTACAACATTATATTACTATGTATTAACCAAGTCATTTTCCTTGCCAAGAGAATGCTGACAATGTTCGGTATATAGGGACACACCCTACTGAAAAAGGGAATGGCAACACCCACTAGTCAAATTATTCAACCATTTTCCAGTACAAAAGGAAACGAGACACCCAGTTATCAATATATTCACAGTTTTAACTGCCATAAGAAATAGGGACACCAAGTTGTTAATTTATTCATACATTCCCCACTCACAAAGGAGAAGGGCGACACCCCATTGTCTATGTTCACAACTAAGAAATGTTGTTTCAAGGGGATTTTTTTTTTTATTAATTTTTATCCCAATATTGTATAACCGAAAAAAAAACAAATGAAGGAACAGGGCTGTTCTAAATGTTGCTAGTACTTTCTTTATTAAATAGTGTTGTCCTATTCTTCCAGCATAGCTAGGCATGACATTTGTGAGAGCTATGCATTCTAATGCACTGAAGTCCTATCCTTCGCCCCATCGTGTAGTGAGAACTCCCCCTGGCTAGCACAAAGATTAAGAAAATAGGGAGAAAATGCAGATCAAGATAGTGAATCAATTTCTGATGTAAACAAGTCTGCGAAGAGGAGCAGGAGGTTTCCATACAGATTCATTCTCAAGCCGCTCGTTATTGTGGATGTAGACGGATCTGCATAGTAAACATAGGGCCTAGCTTAGGGCTGAAGTTCAGTGTGAATGAAACGTATAGGAAGATGGATGGCCTGATATAGGAGGAAAAATGGCAGCCACACAAGCATGAAGGCTGCAGGCACCCTCAGCAAGCGCGTACTGGCACTGCATATCAATGAGTGCAGGGACCCCGTTCTCAGCAGTGTCAGACAAGCAGGCAGCAAGATTGAAACGCAGCAGCTAGGGAACTCACGAGACATCGGGATGAATGTTCACCAGGCAGGCTCTTACTAACCTTTGGTTTTTTGTTCAGCAGCCTGAAACAAGAAAGAAAGAAAAAACGGTTTAATTAAAGGTCAAAAAAAACGCACTATGGGAAAAAGTGAGAGAGAACTAGAGAAGAGAGCGACGGAAGAACAAGACGACAGGAGCGTGCGCAAAAGAGAGAACAGCAAGCAAGCGAGGGTCCGGGACTGGTGCGAGAGGGCAGACAATGGCCACTCCACTGCTAATTGCCTTCTTGCTGCATTCAAGAACTTTGAAGACTGGCAACATCTCCAGACGTTTCCCATACATTTCTAGCAGAATCGCTCCTCTGCCAGCAGCAAAGTGGGATTTTAATTAGAGGGAAATCTTGCCAAATACAATGGCCAAAAAAGAATGCCCCCTGACCTTTTTCTGGGCACCTTCCTTCTTCTTCTTTTCTTCCTGCTTTTTCTTTTTCTTTTCTTCCATCAAATGTTCCTCTTTTTGTGTCTCTGGCTCTATGTCCCTGAGAAGAAAAGAACAAATATTGTAAGTCTTGTGATGAGCAGAAGCCATACACAACACCTTTAGTAGTTATAGTAGGGATAATATCGGCATCTACTTTACAGTAATAATTTTTTATACACCTTACATATTGCTTATTAGATCGTTTTGTCTTATGAGGTCATCCTCAAAAAGGGAGACTATACCCAAAAAGGGGAGAAAAAAAAAAAAAAAAGGAGGGGGGGGGAGGGGGCCGCTACAGATTTTGTAGAGATCTGGCAGACGCCACCCTCCCTGTCCCCTCCATCTTCACGCCCCAGTGGAACAGTACAACTTGACCTGGAAGTTCTTAATAAGGGGCTTGGTCCCCATTGGCTTGGGGACAATTAGCTGGGCAATGATAATTGACCTGAAATTGGGAATCAGTGCAGCACAAACTTGATTTTTCTATCACCACATCAGAAATGTAAACCTTAGATTTCTGATGAAGATTTCACTGTGAAATATGAAATTAATTTACAAAGATTTTGCAGGAGTATTTTGCCATGTAACCGAGGCCTTACAGCATTAGGTGGCCATATAAAATTAGATTATATATGCAACAGGTCATTTAGCCACATTTTTGAAATTAGCACACACAAAACTACATGATGATATAAAAAAAATCCCGCTCGGCCCTGCTGTGTGAGCAGAATCATGCGGTATACCGCCACACAATGCTCTGGTTGCTTTTGCCTCTATTAAATGTTAAGAAATAAGTTGCACCTTCTGTAGCCCCCAAGAGCAATCAGCAGACTACAGTGCAGGAGAAGGGAACCCAAATTTGGGGCAGTGACCCCTTTAAAAATGCCACGGGGATTTTTAAATAGCTTTCTCCTGCTATCAAGAGGCCTTCATGCCTGTAAACCCCCGGGGCCTAACCCAGCCCTCACTGAAACCCTTTAAAGGGGAAACCCGGCCCCAAAAAACATACCACAAATCAGAGGGCAAAAGCAGGAGGAGCGCACTTTCTTTGTTGAACATGGCAACCAATCAGAGCACTATGTGAAATGAAAGGGGAACCTTTTTTTGGTTGTATGGGCAACAGGCTTAGACCTTTTTCAACAGAGGCGATAGTGTTCTAGGGAAAAATGAAGAACTTGTAGTATATGCTATATATAGGGAAAGCTGTCAATCACTCATCAGACCGCCTACTGGACTCCTTAACCGAGAACAAGCAGAGATGGAAATAAAGAGGATACAAATGCTACTAAATCATTTCCCCCAAAAAGACTCTAGACCTGCTCAGCGCCTCTTGCTCTGCAACATGCTGCCGTGTCGAAAAAAATTTTAAATTGGGCGGGTTTCCATTAAAGGGGGGGGGGGGTACACTTTTTAATTTAAAAGGGTCAGTAGGCTTTTTTCCACAGCCGAAGGGAAAAAAATTAACACACAGCAAAAAGTAGAGACTGTAACCATGGGTGGCCCCTTTGCCCCTTAAGCCCGGGCCCCTAAAAGGGCCTTAATGAGGGCAATTACTTTTGGGGGGCAAGTTTGATTTAATTTTAATTACTGCAGATTTTTTTCTTAAATTTCTTTTTTTTTTTTTTTTTATAATTTTATTTACACCATTCGCATTTCACACAAAATAACCTGTTACAGTAATTCTACAGGTTATTACAGTCATGCTTTCCTCTGGATCAACACTTTAGCAAAATAGACTGAACTGGATGGACGTCTTGTCTTTTTTCAGCCTTACAAACCAGGGCTGTGGAGTCGGCAAGCCAAAGCACCGATCTGACTCCTCAATTTCCCAAACCTCCGACCCCCCCCTCATACGGGGCCCTTTTAAGTGATAACTTTACTGTATAAAGGGGAACATCCCCTTTTATCACCTTTTGATACAAAAATCAAGCTATTTAGGTAGAACCAGACATGACAAAAAGGGTAAACAATGTTTTGATTTTTTGAACACTTGTGGGGGATTTTTAAAAAAAAAGCTTTATTTGTATCCAAGCCCAGTCGCACCAACATTGGGAATGTGTAGAAGAGACGGGATCAATTTTGGTCAAGATATGCTTGAATCGTTTCAGAGCCCAGAAGGATTCAGGCAGATTGAAAACCCAAAGGGGTGGATTTCCCAAATACAACAAAATAATAAAAAATTTACATTTTGATTTTTAGGGAAAAAACAGTAACAATGCAATACGGGAAAAAATCTGCAAAACGGCAGATGCTAAATACTTGCAAGTAAAATTTAGTAAAGATGGAAAGATGACTGTTTTAAAAAATTTACAGTAGCTCAGACAAAGCTGCGTGGATGGGAGATATGGGGGCCTGAAAGTCAAAAGTTCAAAACTTTGTTACCTTTTGCTTGTCAATGTAAAAATATAATTTTTTGGGATCGATTTAAAGAGAAAAAAAAAGTAAATATGCAAAACACTGAGGAACATTTAGGGAGTTTTGGGAATTTGTTTGAGAAATAGTATTGCCTCCACAATCCTGCATACTGACCTCACATCTGACCTCTTATTTCCAGGCAAAGGGAACGGCCTCCTAACTAATTTGGGTTGGGGGCAAAGCGGGCCCCACAGGGGAAAATCCTAACAATGTAGGTATAACGGTTTTGCCTCAGCACAGTCAGTTTTGAGGAAGGGTTAACTTTCTTCGGGAAAAAATTTTTGTGAAATCTGTTTCCCATGGGAGCGGAATTTTTTTCCCCTGGGGCAGCGCTTTGCCTGCCCTGCATCAATTTACACCCCCTCATGTGATGAGGCTAAAGATATGGGGAAATAGCATGGCCGGCCCCAATTCCTCTTGTTTGCATCGAACTAACGGGCCCAACTTTTTAAAATTTTTTTGGGAGTCAGTCGATCCTTTTTTATGACGACTCCGATCCTGAAAATAGGACCGACCCCCCCGCTCCACAGCCCTGTTACAAACCAAACTTTAACTTGTGGGGGTACTAATATATGTATTTTTCAGTAACATTTGCACAATAATTTTTTTTTATTTTTTTTTTTATTTCCACCTTTTTATAGGTTATTTTTTTAATCCTTAAAGGGGATAACTATTTGACTTTTTTTTTTTTTTTTTTAAAACTTGGCAATGTATGAACTGAATATGCTAAAAATTACAATCGTCAGTTTGAACAGGCCAGCATTTGGGGCGCACCAGTTTTCCCGACTTCAGGCTTGTGATACGACGCCCGTGTATTCTGGGTCCCAGGTGACTGAAAAAAAAAAGTCCCTTGGCTCCATTGGGTCACCAGGAGTCCTGATCACCTAATGGAGCAGGGGAATGCCTTTTTATTATGCCAAAGTCATGGACCGTGGCAAACAAGGAGTTAGGTGCCAGGGATAGGAGGTTTCCTCTGCTTTCCAGCGCTTACACACACTGCTCTCTGTAAAGTTTCCCCCCCCCCCCCCCAGCGTATGCTTATTATCAGCACAAGAGGTCAAACTGAAGGAGCACCAATGTGTTAATTTTAAACCAGGATCTCCCGTCACAATGGAATATCCAGTTCCCTCTCCCTGTCACGATTTTTCCCCAGGTCGCAGGAAGCCTAAAAATCCCCTATGGGAAATCAAGGGGACAGCGTCTTAAAGGGCTTGTCTCATAAAAGGATTGATTTTTATGTTAAAGATTGGAAACAAAAGCCCTTTTGCAATATGTGCCATTAACAGTGCCCTACCTATTCCTAATTCCCCTCTTGTATGAGTGCATGCTCCTGGGGTAGCTATAGCTAAGACCTGTTGATCTCTCCCGATGGTGTCTTATATTGCTTTTGCTACAACCTGGCTTTTACTCCCCCTAATAGAAGTAGTAAAAAACCCCCCCTGGATTCAAAATAAAACCCAAGAAAAAAAGGTGGGGTAAGATGGATAAATGTAGTGAGACAACCTCTTTAAGGCTAGGTTCCACGCAAAAGGATTACGATGTATTTTGGGGGTTTTGTTTTTTAAAAGCGCCAAAGTACGATCGTCCCTGCAGTCCCCATAGGGGCAATAGGAAAGACAAGTTGCATTCCAACTCTCTTTTCTGCTTGTTTCTGGCCGCTTTTTTTTCTTGCCTTTTCCCTATACGATACAATTGTTGGGAAACGAAAAAAAAAAAAAAAAAAACGAGAAGGCGATCATCATTGCACTTATGTGATTTTTATAGTATAATTATACATCTATTTTTGCTTGAAGTGTGAAAAAAAATTTTTAAAAAAAATTGGATCGGGGGTTGGTTTAAAAAGGGGTTTTTTGCCACAAAAAAATTTGACGTGGAATTTTAAAAATTTTAAACATTTTCACCATTCTCATTTTTAAAAAATTCTGCACCTTTTTGTCTTAGCTGCTCCTTTGGGGTTGTTCACACGGGAATTATAACGTTTTCGGTTTCCCTTTTGGGGGTCCGCTCTGTCGGCCCCCAAGAGGAAACTAAAAAATTAGCAGTGAGATTCCAGCTTGCTTTTAAAAAGACGCAGGGGGCGGGGGCCGGAAGCCGAACAAGAGGGTGGCAAGTAGATGGGTGACCACAGGCTAATTAAGCAAGCCGCTTACATTTCCCCAAAATGGGAAGAAAAAAGATTCCAACTGCCCTAAAACTCCAGGGAGGGCCCCCGGTCACCCCGGGACCCAAACGCGCTGGAACAATACCTTTCTGCAGCTGCCGCGCGGCGCCGCGACCCCACTTCACCATCTCCCCCGGCCCCTTCACAGCACAACCCCGGCGTTCCCCCGCAACCCGTGCAGCGAACGTCGGTTGGAGGATCCACCGCCCCCCGGAGACCAGGGCGACGAGGGGGCCCGCCTGCTTACCCCCACTATCCGGACCCAGCAAAAAGCCCGGGAACCCTAGGTACAGGGCCTGTTCACCCCCACCCCCCCCGCAGATCAGCGAGTGCAGCAGCCCACACCCAAACTGGCATTAACCCTTCTGCCTGGGGACAAGCAGCAGGTCCCCTCTTGGGGCTATGCTTAAACCCTCTGAGGGACTCTCCCCGGGCCCCTCCTCGGGGGCTCGGGACCCCCGGGACCTGGGCCCCCCTTCACCCACACATGGATCGGGCAGCGGGCCTTCTCCTGGCAGGGATCCCCTCCCCTTCAGCCACTAGCCCTCACCCCAACTATCCCCACAGGGGGCCCAAACCTATTAATAACTGCCTCCCAGGGATAAATTTGGGGGCCCTGATCAGAGAGGAGGTCAGGGTCCCAGCAGGACATCAACAAATAGATCCCGTGGGGAAACGCTGGAAGGGCCGATAACACCCGAAAGTCTGGCCCGGGATCCCCCCCTCTATCTCTGCACGTTTTCCTGCGGCCCGGGTTTTGGCTCGACAGGTTGAGGCCCGGGAAACGGGCGAAGAAACAAATAGGGTCCGGGGGCTTCCGGGGCACGGGGAGGGGAAAATCCGAAAGCCATTGAACACCAATTAAACCAAATTTTGGGAATTTCCCCCCCCCCAACTTTCAAGTTTGATAGAGCCCACAGGGCCCTTGGGCTAAGGCCCCACCCCTCTTCCTGGGGGACATTATCTGCTGTCTCCATGACCATGCGGTAAAGAGGTCATCATGGAGAAGGAAAAAATCTCCCCCCCAAAGTTCCCGGGGTGCCTCTTTCAAATTTTTGACCCTCTCCGGGCACACACTAAAAAAAAAACGGCGCCCCCTAAGACCGTTTTCTTGGCCTTTTCTGAAAGAGAAGGGTTTATCCTTTAAAGGGGCTTTCCCTTCGCCCTCTCTGCACGGGTAGGGGGGCCGATCAGCAGTTCTAAAAAACCTTCTGGGCCCTGCCGACCTTCTGCAAGACACCCCAAACCCCTGTTCCTAAGCGGATGAGGGGAACTTTCTGCCCTCCGCCCCCCGCCACCTCCAGTTGGAAACCAGCATAAACCACAAGGGGACGTCTCCGGGTGCCTCTCCTCAGAAAGAGGCACCTGCCTCCCCGCAGGGGGACAAGCGGGGGGACAGCTGATTTTGACCCCTCACATGTCTTTTTTGGGATGTTGTCTTTTTGTCTTGCTTATTCACTCATGTTTTTATAGGTTATATGCTTAGTTTTAAAATTTAAAAGATAGCTTGGTTGTTTGTACCATTGATCGGGTTTGAGTGGTGTGCCCTAACTTTTTTCTCTTCCATTTTCCCTTTCTCTTCCTCTCGTGCTGATAGCCAGAGGGAACGAAAAAGGTTTTCCCTTAAAAGAGGGGGGGATTCCTGACGCCTTGCTAGGCCCTCATGGAACCCCCGTAAAAAACCCCCAAGCCTCCAACCCCGGGCTTTCCCTTAGCCCCAGAAAGGGCTCCTCCCCAAAACTTTTTTTATATTGCTGCCTTACACCAGGTGTACATATTTACTTGTTTTACTGTGGTTTCCCCCGTTTGTTTTTTCATTTTTGGTTTTTCCCTTTCCTTTTGTTCCCCCACCCCCCTTCCTTTTGCCCCCCTCCCTGAGCTCTTACCTGTACGTGAACCCGAAGGATAGTCACCTTCTACCAGCACCCCCCATGAAGCCAAAGGGGATATTGCCCCTTTTGCTCGAATCTGGCCCGATGTTTTCCCCCTAAATGCCAAGGGATTTTTTTTAAATGTCAAGAGAAGGCTGGCCCTAGGGAATGCGATTTCCCCGGGCAGACGTAGTCTCCTGCAGGAGATCTTATGACCAAAAGGGATCGTTAAATTTCCAAGCCATGTCCCCCCAAATCTTCTCTCCCTTTAATGACAAGAAAAAAGAGTGTGGCGATTTTGTTTCCCAAAAATTCCCCCTCTCAGGTAAAAGGCCTTCCCCGATCCGAGGACGTTTATATATTTTAAACCACCTCGTGGAAAACCGATCATCTTGTGTAACTGTAGTGCCAAAATTCTTTAAAAATTTTTTCCCTGAAAAGAGTGTTCGCCAAGCTGCCCAAAATTTCCCTCCACGGCCTTGCTCTTGGCGGAATTTTTAATTTTAATTTCTGGATTCTATGGAAAGGGGGGGGGGGGGGGGGGGGGGGGGAGGGTTTTGGGGGCCCGTCTGCAACCTGGCTCTCGCGCTTTCAAAAAGCTCATCCGATTAAAGGGCTCTTTGATCTGGGGGGTTTAAACCCCATCCCAAGGTAAAGAGTACTTTTTTTTTTTTCTCACCCCCTCATCAGACCAACCAGACTGTTTTATTTTTTGGCAATGTCCCGACCTTGGTAAGCTAAAGGGGTTTTAATTCAAAACCCATTTCGGTCCGACCTTCCAGTCACGGGATTTGATTCCCTCTTCCCCCCTCCCATATGGCACTGCGCCCAAATGGTCCCCTTTTTAAAAAACCCACCCAGAGAGAAAAAAAACCAACCTTTCCTCAACTTTGAGCTTAAGAGGGTCGGTCCCTCGCCCTTATCCGTGGGAAGCCCAAAAGGGTTTTTCGGGGCCCTGTATTGCACTGGGAGCACAGTTTAAAAAGCTTAGAAAAAACAACACTTCGGGCCTCCGAAGAGGCTCGAAAAGGGGGATGTCCAGTACCCCCCGGGTGGCTACTCTCAGGCGCATAGTGGCTATACGTAACGACCTGAAGGACATAGCAGTTCGCAGAGAGGAGAAACTCCTCCTCTACTCCAGACGAAAGTTCTACGAATATGGCAATAAAGCACACACAATACTAGCTAGGGAGTGAAGGAACAATCGTCAACCCCCTATCCACGGCCCCCTTTGAGATAAGAGGTACCCCCAGTATGACCCCAAATCCATTGCTAAATTGTTTCTTAATTTCTTTTGGGATCTTTATTCATCCCCTTGATCTCCCCCCCAGAGGGACAGGCCCAAAAACCATACAGGGCTTTTTGCGCCATGCCCCTGAGCCCCTCCCCTCAGGAGGCTTTACCTGTTAGGGGCCCCCAAACAAATGGAGGGGCTGCTGGGTCATTAAGGCCCTACCTCAAGTAAGGTCCGGACCTGATGGTCTCCCCACCTATCTTTAAGGGATACTCTGACACCCCTACACCAAAAAAAAGTTTTCAGTATATAATTTTTTTGGAAGGGGTCCCGTCCCTGAGTCAATGTCCCCACTCCATATTACCCCATTCACAAGTCAGGACCCTGCAGAAAGGCCCAAATTAGACCGATGCCCTCCTCAATTGGGCCTGAAAATATATACAAAGATATTAGTAACGATTAAATCCATGGTCCCCCAGATAATTCACAGGGACCCGGTGGGTTTTGTTTCCTTTCGGCAGGGGGGGGGGGTAATACGAGGCGTAGTTTTACCTGGTGGACGTGGCAATCATCGATCGGGCGGGCCCCCGCTCCCCTTTGGCCTGGGCAGAAAAGGCCTTTGACAGGTAAGCTGGCCTTCCTTTTTGAAACACGGACACTTGGCTTTTTTCTTTGGTTTTTTTTTTAAATTTCCTGACGGCGGGAGTAAAGGGCTTATACCGCCGCCAACCGCTTCCATTAAGTTGCCCACTGCACGAGAAGTTTTCCAGTCCATAAAGTACCAGACAAGGGTGCCCCTTTTTTCCGTTCTATTTGCGCTCTGCCATCGGGCCCCCTTTCAGCCCCCATAAAGAAAAAAACCCCCCCACATCAAAAGGCATCCAGTCAGGGGCGGGAGTTTAAAAAAAGTCCCTCTTTGGGGAACACCCTCTTGACGCTTAGGAGATGGGACACCTCGCTAAAAGCCGTCCACCCCCTCCTTGCCGAGTTTGGAACCCCTCTCTGGGGGATAAAGTAAAAACCCCCTAAAAAAGGAAGCCCCCCCCAAAAAAATGTTCCCAGGAAAAACCTTTGTCTCTCTTAAACACAATTACCCCTTTAGTGGGCAACCGCACTCACTAAAACCTGGGAACGCGATTAAAGGTCAGTAAAGCCCCTCTAAGTGCAAACTTTCCTCCGCTCTTTAAGGAAATAAAAAACCTGCTCTCCAGGTGGCATTCCCTTCCGCTCTCTCTTTGGGAGGATAAACGCAGTTAAAATGTCTATCCTCCCCCAAACCCTATCTTTTTTGGGTCCCCCGGTAGCGGCCCCATGGGGAGCGCGCTCCATCCCGCACCATCCTTCGGGTTTTTGGGGAAGGGTCGGGGCCAAAGGGGGTTGCCAAAAAAAGGTACTCTTAGCTAGCAAAAAGGGGGGTTTGGCCGTCCCCGTGTCCTCCTTTTTTTGGGCTTCCCCCCTGCGTGCAATCCCCCCATGTCTTCCCTTCAAGCGCACTCTAAATGGAGGAGTCGAGAAGCTTTGCTTTCCCCAATCCTCCGAAAATTTATCCTTGGCACTCTCGACCCTTGCCCCCAACCCGGGTACCTGTTGGGCCCCTATCAGATTTACCCCCGCAGATTTGGAACCCCCTGTAAGAAAAAAATTTTAAATTGGGTCGGGGGCATCCCCAATGGCCTCCTTTCTGTGTACTCCTTGCTTCCCCTACTGGGTGTCCAGGCTGGGGTTGTGGGCCGTGGCGGGGAAAGGTCTATTCCCATTTGGGGGGGAATTGCTGGGCTGAGGATGGAGACGGGTACCATTTTCTATCTCCAAGAGACTTCAAATCCCAGAAAATCGAGATTTCACTACCCGCAGATATCGCACCTCTTATCTTCTATGTTTTTGGGTATACGTTTCTATACCAACCATTTTTTAACAATATGCAAAGCAGGTCACTCCATAGAGGGCTCATCTCAGCACTTTTTCACCATTCTTCGACCCTTTCTCCCCACGAGCCTCCGAACAAAATACATGGGGAAGTGGAATCGTAAACCCAGGAGGGGGTTTCCCTCTACGGGCAGCCATTTGGGGAAAAGCGGGGGGCCAAGTCTCGACATGGCCTACATTAAGGAAAATTTAATAAAATAATGCTCTTGGTTTTTTCCCCTGAAGGGGCCTCATTAATTTGGGAAACCCACAGCTGCCTCCCGAAATGTTGGGGAATGTCCTCCCCTGTCGGGACGCTCCCCAAAATTTTTTGGGATTGTCCGATAGTTCAGGGTTTGGGCGCAAGTGCGATCTCCTACCAGGGTCTAATGGTAAGAATTCCCCTTGACCCCTTTAACCCACCCGCTGAATGGGCCCCGGGAAAAAGGGGCTTTGGTGGGAAAATTTTTCTATTTTCCCAAAAAATTCTAACGGCGGCCAGGTGCCCATTCGGGGGGATGGGCCAAAACAGCGCCACCCCCCCGCAGGGGACCTATGCCAAAGAGTGGCAGAGACAGGGTATGGAAATTTTAACGGCCCCCCTCATGACAAAAAAAAAACCATTCGAGAAGACGTGGTTTGCATGGGTGTTTATCGCACCCAACTCTACTAGCTCGGTTGGGCCTCCATGAAGCCCTACCCCCGTGGTCCCCCACCCCACCCTTCCCCCCCCCCCCTTTCCCCTTTGTTTACCCCCCCCCTGTTTTTTTTCTTAAAGTCTCTATATTTCATGCTTAAAAAATAGACTTCAATGTTTTTTGTAAGCTTGACATTAGCATCAAGGTAAGCTTTCTCCTTTATAACTCTTGGATTTCAAATGCGGGATTTTTCAACCTAACTTTTTTCCCCAAATTCCCCTTTATTAGAGAATTTTTGTTAGGCTTGTATGCTGAATGGGCCTTTGTTTAAAAAGAATTGGCAATGTCTTCCTTTTATTTTGTTTAAAAAATTTTAATAAAAAATTTCAATTTAAAAAAAAAAAAAAAACGCAGCGGCGTTCAGATACGATCGCCCTGCGTGTTTCAAAAGCGCAGCTCGGGTCCCCTTCCGAAAAGAAATTGCCCCCCCCAAAATTTTTTAAGACGGACCCGGGTGAGCTTTTGAAACAGCAGCAGCGATCTTCATGTGAATGCCGCTGGTCTTTCTAATAGAAGCATGAGAAAATTTACTGCTAATTGTTAGATCCGTCTTGGGACCGACAGAGCGGACCCCAAGAGGGACCAAAAAAAAAAACGTTTAAAATTAAAATTTCCCCTTTAACAAGCCTTAGTGATCCATTGTTTACCGATAGTTCCAGGGATACGACCGGGTTTGAGCTCCACAGTCCGGGCAGAACTCCCTCGGTACTACTGAGTGTTTCAAACCCCCGGGGCCCTCATTTACTCCTGTCCTTTGGACTATTTTGTGAAAGTCAAACAGTGCAAATAAATAAAAAAGAAACCTCAATCAGGTCTGTGTATTGATAAAAAGGAAAAAAAAAATCCACACAATAAGTTCCTGCAGGGATTTGAACCAAGGACCCTTGTGATGTAAAACAAAAATGTCACCTCTGAGCTAGAGCGTAGCTACTCACACCCTTTATACTAAACAGAAAACCCCTTTCTTTTTACTGGGAGAGGAAAGGCCCTGGTGATTCTCCTGCTGGGTCACATGATAGCAATTCAAACAAAACACACACGCCCCCCCCTCTGAGCACACAGAGTGAAGAGCTGGAGCAGGGGAATGAAATGAGATTGTGGCAAAACCCCTTTAATTAGTTTTAAAAAAAAAAAGCAGCAGACTTATTAAAAAAAGAAAAGCAAAATTTTCAGACGAGGTTTGACCCCGGTTTTCCCCTTCTCCCTTTCCGGGAAAAAAACCCCCAAAAACTAAATTAATTTTTTTGGCCACAGCGAAAAAAAAAACCAAAAAACGCCCCCGAAAAAAAAGCCAAATTTTATGTTGGCAGAAAAGTTTTACGGCAATAAAAGAAACAGGGGCGATTTCAATGGGGATTTTCAAAACTTTGAAAAAAAACTATTTCAAAATTTTTTGGGGGCGACAGGGTTTTTCCCCTCAAAACAGCAAAAAATTCCAGCAAGGAACCCAACAGAGCGCCCCCCCGGAAAAAAAAAAAAAAACCAAAAACCCCCCAGGCGGGGAAAAACCCCCAACCATCCCTCCGGCAAGGGTGTAAAACCTTGGTTTTTTAACACCGGGGTCACCTATTTTTAACCCGGGGGGGTTTAAAAAAAGATCCCAAAAATAAATAATTTTTCAAATTTTGGGGGGAGGGATTTTTTTATTACTGGGGATGTTTAACTTTTTTAGGAACCCCCCAAAACCCCTTTTTTGAAAATGTTACCAAAAAAGGTAAATTCAAAAATTTTCCAAAAAACCTTCAGGGCCCAAACCCGCTTTTAATTTTTGGGGTATTTCCCCAAATGGGGGGTTCCTGCTGGAAAAACTGTAAATTTTTATGCGGGGTTTAAATAACCAAAAAAAATCGGTCCCCAAACCCAGGGTTTTTTTTTTTTTTTTAAAATTTTTTAAAAAAATTATTTTACCACAAAAAAAATTTTTTTTCCTCCCCCTTTTCCCCCCTCAAATACTAGTTTTTTAACTTGTGAGCAACATTTGACTAGTTCAAGGCTTATTTTGGGGCGTATTTCATGGCGTACTGCGCTCAAATACGAGCAAAATGCGTCCCAGTCATTACGGTAATCCACAGTTCTCACAGTACGCCTGCTCTCCCTGCTCGCACAATATGGCGCGGGGGGAGATAAGTGACAAGTCAATTACTGGCAGCGTATACGCGCCGCTAGTATTGCATGTCTATGGGGCCAGCGGGCCCAGGTATGCGCGAGCTCCCGAAATCCCGGCGGAATGCAGTGTGAACTTAGCCTTAGGTTTACCCTTGATATACACAGGGCTGTGGAGTCTGAGCCTATTTTGCAGGAGTCGGAGTCGTCATAAAATGGACCAACTCCGACTCCCAAAATATATAATAAGTTGATCCAGTTAGTTCGATGCAAAGAGCAAGAGGAATTGGGTCCGGCCAGTGCTACTGCTCCCATATCTTCAGCCTCATCACATGAGGAGTGTAATTGATGACATGGAGCAGGCAAAGCGCTGCCCCCAGGGCAAATAGATTTCAGCAAAATTTTTCACCTGTTTTCAAAGAAGTAGAAGAGTTCAACCATTCATCAAAACTGACTGTGGCTGAGGCAATTCCTTTATACCCTGACAATGTTCGAGATGTTGCCCCTGTGGTCACCGCTTTGCCCCCAAGTTAGTGTAGAGAGGCCGTTCCATAGCTTGGAAATGAGGTCAGATGTGAGGTCATGTATGCAGGATCTGATGGAGGCAATACTATTTCTCAGAACAAATTCAGAGACTCCACAAATGTTCCTGCAGTGTTTATGCATATTTACAATTTTTTTGTGTCCTAAAGTCATATCCAATAAATATATTTTACACTGACAAGCAAAAGGGTAACAATGTTTTGAACTTGTGACTTTCAGGCTCCATATCTCCCCATCCACTACAGCTTTGTACATGAGGCTACTGTAATTTTATATACAGTCATCTTACATCTTATACAGAAATTTGACTTGCAAGTATTAGCATCTGCTTAGTTATAGTTTTGCTCCTAAAAACCAAAGTGTTAATTTGTATTATTTTGTTAGTATTTGGGAAATCCACCTTTTGGTTTTCAATACTGCCTGAATCCTTCTGGGCTCTGAATCAGATTCAAGCATATCTTGACCAAAATCTGACCCCAGGTCTCTTCTACACATTCCCAATGTTGGTGCAGACTAGACTTGGCTACAAATACAGCTTTTTCTTCAACTCTACCCACAAGTGTTCAAAAGATCAAAACATTGTTACCCTTTTGCTTGTCAGTGTCTGTTCTACCTAAATAGCTTGATTATTGTATCATAAGGTGATAAACAGTCTGATGGGACCATTTTACTACAGTAAAGTTATCACTTAAACATGCGCCATGTATGAGGAAATCCGGAGTCAGGTTTGGGAAATTGAGGAGTTGGAGTCGGGGCTTCGGCTTGCCGACTCCACAGCCCTGATGGAAAGGGTCTGACCACTGGCTGGTGTGTGGCAGCACAAGTACCCTTCTCAACCCTGTATTGGACAGAGCTCCCTTGACTTCTACATTGCTCCAGCAGTAAATGCAAGTCTCCAGTGGTGACCCCCAAGCAAAAGCAGGTTGCCCTGCATAGAATGTAAATAATATATATATATATATATATATATATATATATATATATGCAGAACTACAAGGGAAAAAAACGGTTTACAGTGGGAGGTGGTGTATTTACCGGATTAAATCAGGTGTCTGATCTGGCAGGATAAACTTGTTGGACTTGTGTAACTAATTATACTTCCTGCACATATAGAAGGCAACAACCACCAGTCCCGCATGGACATGATCTGGTCAGTGCCTAGCACCAATCTACAGTCAACAGGGAAGTGGCACAATGACAGATTGTGGACTGAGCAGTTGATAGCGGAGGGCAGATCTTGGTAAAATTCACCGCTATATAAAATGAAGCTTCTAGAACTGATGTGGAGACATTTCATGAAATGTTTGTGCATTTCCTGCAGTTTTACATGAGCCGTTCTCTGTATCTGGACACACAAAAGACACCTCTGTGTGGAGCCCAAGAGATCATGAACCAACCTGAGTTGAGAGCCACACCCCTTTTGTCTTGCCTCCCGCGGCAGGAATCAGGGGTACCACTGAGTGTAAAGGAAAGGATTCTGGGACCTGGAGTTTAATAGGGCAAAGGGATACAGTTTTCAAAAAAAAAAAAAAAAAGCAAAAATTAGCACAGAAAATATCACATGGGGATGAATAAGGACTCATAAGCCAAATAGAAGGTTTTATGTTCACTTTACAATGCCTTTAAGTTAGAGGTGTAAATCAAGATAAAGAACGGGTCCTGTCCAAGAAGAATATTGTTTTTTTTTTTTTTTTATTGAAGGCCATAGACTTGCACAGGCATCTGCTTTAGCATTCCCTCTACAAGCAGCAATTAACTGGTCACCAGAGGACAAGCAACACAGAGGAAACAGCCAACCTCCTAATAAGCTCTATGACACAGAAGAGATCAAGCCGGACGTAAACCTGAAAGCTCAACAGGTTAATATTACCTTCTCCTGAACACCAGGTACACTTGACCAAAATGTCCCACAGGAACTTCTGCAGGGGGCAGGTTATTGAGACGGGAAGAATCAATCTCCTTCTGAACGTCTATTACAGCTTTACAGTCCCAGCAAGCCAATAGGCAGCCACCTCAGCTGTACCGCCATGTTACTGCAATTCCAGTCATTTTCAGACCAGCGGTGAACTGGCAAAAGGGAAAGCAACTGAGCATGTGTGTCCCCAGCATTAAGCTTATTAGGTGGACTTGCATGCTGTTCTACACTTGAACACTAGGTGGCGCCATAAGCATCAGATATTCATTGACTCAGTTTTAACTAGTTTAACCCCTTAACGACCTTCGACGTATCCATACGTCCAGGTCGATTGGGGGTTCACGCACCTGGACGTATGGATACGTCCTGAGGATCGCGCGAACTCTAAAGTAGAGTTCGCGCGATCGGCGCGGGTGTCAGCTGTATATTACAGCTGACTATCCCGCAGTGTCGGCTCCGACCCGGATCGCTTCCGGGGGGGGGGGGGGGGGGGGCGGATAACCCCGTAATTATCGCGACGATCGGGTCGCAATAACTAAGGAGATGCAGGAGATCATCGCTCCTCCTGCGTCTCTGTCGGCGCAGGGCAGCAGCGCATCAGGATATCGCACGATCCGTGCAGCTCCTGCCCTCTGACAGACA
Organism: Phyllomedusa bahiana; assembly: GCA_025379985.1. Classification (NCBI taxonomy): domain Eukaryota; kingdom Metazoa; phylum Chordata; class Amphibia; order Anura; family Hylidae; genus Phyllomedusa; species Phyllomedusa bahiana. The sequence goes on along the minus strand of JAODAL010004213.1, from coordinate 60,074 downwards.
GCACGGAGGGCAGAGAATGCCTTCCGGGTTGTCTGTGACGTCACGATGCCCGGCCGTGCCCTGTGGGCATGTCCCGGCATCGTGACTGACAGTTGTCATAGGAACCAGTCATAGCAACAAGCTGTGCACTGATTCCTATTGAATGAGAGATCTAAAGATCTCTCATTCAAATCCCCTATGGGGAAAAGTAAAATAAAAATGTGAAAAAGTGAAAAAAAGTAAAAAAAAGTGAACAAGTAAAACACAAAAAAAAAAAAAAAAAAAAAAATACGTACACCCCCCTTTTCCCATTTACAAATGCCAAACGCCCCAAAAAAGATCAAAAAATAAAGTACCCATATTTGGTATCGCCGCGTGCGTAACGACCTGCCCTATAAATCTGTCATGTTAATTAACCCGTACGGTGAACGCCGTAAAAAAAACAAACAAAAAAAAAAAACAGAATTAAGATTATTTTTAATCCCGCAGCACATAAAATGGAATAAAAAGCGATCAAAAACTCCTAGAAACGCCAAAGTTGTACCAATTAAAACGTCAGTTCATCCCGCAAAAAAAAAGTCCTTATACAGCTCTGTATACGGAAAAATAAAAAATGTATAGCTCTCAGAAGATAGCGATGCATAAATATTGTTTTACACACTAAAAACACTTTTTTTTTTTTTTAAAGTGCTTCAACATAAAAAAACTATATAAATAGGGTATCGCCATAATCGTAGCGACCCAAAGAGTAAAGCTAACTTATCACGGATACTGCACGGTGAGCCCTGTTAAAAATAAAAAAAACACTACTAGGATTGCAGTATTTTCTTCACCCTGGCCTCCAAAAAATGGATTTAAAAGCGATCAAAAAGCCTTGTCCCCCCAAAAATGATACTAATAAAAACGTCAACTCATCTCGCAAAAAACAAGTCCCTACACAGCTCCAAGCACAGAAAAATTTAAAAGTTATGGCTCTCAGACTATGGCGATGCAAAAACGTATTTTCCTGGTTGAATAAAAGTGTTTTTATTGTATAAAAGCAGTAAACATAAAAAAATATACAAATTGGGTATCGGTGTAATCGTATTGACCTGCTGAGTAAAGCTACCATGTCATATATACCGTACAGTGACCGCTATAAAAAATAAAAAACACTACCAAGATTGCTGTATTTTGTTCAAAACATCTCAGAAAAACCTTAATAAAAAGTGAACATAGCATCATATGCACCCCATAATGGTACCAATAAAAACTTCAACTCATCCCGCAAAAAACAAGCCCATACACAGCTCTGCACACAGCAAAATAAAAAAGTTATGGCTGTCAGAATAGGACAACATAAAAGCAATTCTTATAGACGTATTTCTAATGTATAAAAGTAATAAAATAGAAAAAACTATTTAAAATCTATATCATTGTAATTGTACCCGACCCCCATAGTAAAGTTACTCCACATTTACACTGCACGGCGAATTGCTATAAAATTGAAACTCAAAAACAATGACCGAACATGCGTTTTTTCCTCCATTTTCAATGCCCAATGCTAAAAAAAACTATGGAACATCTGTGCATCCAAAATGCCCAGTACACCCCTAGATGAGATCCCTGATGGGTGTTGAATCCAAAATGGGGCGACTTCTGGAAGGTTTCGCCTGTTCTGCTACTTTGGGGGGCTTTGCAAATGCGACATGGCCCCACCAAAATCTGCGTTCCAAAAGCCAAATAGCTCTCCCTCCCTTGTACGCCCTGCCATGCGCCCAAACAGCAGTTTACACCCACATGTAGGGTATTGCTGAACTCGGAAGAAATTGCTTAACAAAGTTTTAGGGTTCTTTTTTCCAGGATTCCTTGTATATATGAAACATTTTAAGCTAAAATTGCAGATTATTTAAAAAAAAAAATTTTTTACATTTTCACAGCCTTATGCTAAAAAAAAAATTGTGAATCACCTGTGGGTTCTATATACTCAATGCACCCCTGGATATATTCATTAAGGGGTGTAGTTTCCAATATGCGGGCTATTTAGGGGTGTTTATTAAGTTTTAGCACCTTAGGGTGTCCCCAAACCTGAAATGGCGCCTCAATAAAATCGTATTGAAAATGAGACCCCAGAGTATAGTAGGTGCTCCTCCTATTCTGGGGCTTATGGGTGAGCCAAATAATGCACTAGGGCCACATATGGGATATCTCTGAAAACGGCAGAATCTGGGGAATCAATATTAAGTTGCATTTACCTAGTCACATTTACCGTATTCCAGTGAATAATGGATAAATATTGAAAATCTGCAAAAAAAAGTGAAATTTTGAAATTTCACCTCCACTTTGCTTTAATTTCTGTGAAATATCTGAAGGGTTATCAAACTTCCTTAATAGTGTTGTAAATACATTAAGGGGTCTAGTTTCTCAGATGGCGTCACTTATGGGGGTATCTAACATGCAGGCCCCTCAAAGCCACGTCAGAACTGGAGTGGTCCCTAAAAAAATGTATATTGCAAATTTTCTTGAAAATGTGAGAAATTACTACTAAATTTCTAAGCCCTCTAATGTCGTAAAAAAAAAAAAAAGACATTTAAAAAGTGATACCAACCTATAGTGGACATATGGTAGATGCTAGTTATAAACTATTTTGTGGGGAATAATTATCTGTCTTGCACGCAGAAATTTTGCAACTTTCAAAATCGCAAATTTTTCCAAATTTTCATGAAATTTTGATATTTTTCACAAAAACAAAGGATTGTATGGATAATATTTTCTTACTGACTTAAAGCACAATGTGTCACGAGAAAACAATCTCTGAATCACATGGATAGGTAAAAGTGTCAAAGTTATTCTCACATAAAGTGACATATGTCAGATTTCAAAAATAGGGCTGGGTCAGGAAGGTCAAAACAGGCTGGGTCCTTAAGGGGATACATGTGTTATTTAAAGGGGTTTTGCCACAATGTAATGTTGACGTGGGATCCTCCAAAATAGGTAATCACTTTTCTAACTATATGTGATTACAATAATTGCAGCCTGAGAGAGCTACAGGCTGCCTTACCTGCCTTTAGTTACTTAAAAGCTTCTATTAGATACAACCTGACAAGAGCTGCTGGCCAGGCTTGTGCAGAGAACACTTCTTATCTGATGAAAGGGAGCTGAAGAAGCTTTCAAGGCACCGGGTAGAAATATGTTGTCTTTTGTATACAGAATCCACTAGTTGTAGATTATTTGAGTGAACATTTCACACGATCCCTTATGCATTGCTCTGTGCTCTGGCTGTGTCTCTCGCTCTCTCAGTTCAGCATGGCTTTGTTTACATTTGCTTATTAGCAGATTAGGCACGTCCTGGCAAAACCCCTTTAAATAGCCATAATGTTGCAGGTCTTCTAATGCATTTTATCCCAGCAGCTAGGAAAAACTGGCCAATTGAAGTGCTCATTCACAGACAGAAAAAACGAGCCCTATTCTAAAATGTAACTTTTAATTATAATCCTTTAAAAACCATATTATCCCATAGAACAAAATTCTCACCTATACTGTAGATTATATATATATATATATATATATATATATATACATATATACACACATATATACACACATACAACACACATATATACATATATACAGTGCCAACTTCTTTTATCTATTATCTTGCGTGCTGCAAGACACCGGGTGTTTTAGAAGTACATGCTAGCCAGTGTATACTTCCCATTCACCTTCATTATCCCAGCGCATAAACGCCCACAAGCGACATGTCACTTTTCTCTGGCCGCAAAATACATGTCAGGGAACAGCTAGGATTACCATAGTTACAGGCTGTATTTTGGCGCAATTAATTATACCCCGAAGAACGCCATGTGAACATACCCTTATAATGCTCTGCGGGTTTCAGTTTTGGGTATTCTTGGAGAAGCTGGGCAGAAGCCCCGCGGCAAGCGCCGCCACACACGGGAAGAGGCCCCGCGGCAAGCGCCGCCACACACCGGCAGAGGCCCCGCGGCAAGCGCCGCCACACACGGGCAGAGGCCCCGCGGCAAGCGCCGCCACACACGGGCAGAGGCCAGGCGGCAAGCGCCGCCACACACGGGCAGAGGCCCCGCGGCAAGCGCCGCCACACACGGGCAGAGGCCCCGCGGCAAGCGCCGCCACACACGGGCAGAGGCCCCGCGGCAAGCGCCGCCACACACGGGCAGAGGCCCCGCGGCAAGCGCCGCCACACACGGGCAGAGGCCCCGCGGCAGGCCCCGCACACACGGGCAGAGGCCCCGCGGCAAAGCGCCGCCACACACGGGCAGAGGCCCCGCGGCAAGCGCCGCCACACACGGGCAGAGGCCCCGCGGCAAGCGCCGCCACACACGGGCAGAGGCCGCCATATTTGCCCATAACTCTTGAAAGTCTTCGATTTAATCTGGCCTAGGACACTAGGTTCATGGATCCCAAACTGAAGACACTCTAAAATCAGTAGCAGGTAGATCTCAGCCAAGGGTGGCTTATGGCTTGAAGCAATGAAAGCCCATATAATCTGTATACAGGAGACAGAGAAATCTATGGCCATCAGAAGTCCAGCCGACGGGCCGTTACTCGCACGGTGACTCCTCTTCATAGTGTCTATCAGGAGAGGCATGCCCAACTGTACATTATACAACAGGTATCAGCAAAGCAGGCTTCTCTTAACCAACACCAACCACACGGCTAATGAAGCGCACTCCCCCTGGACCTGTCACATGAAGCCAAGAGCGGCTTCCCTCAGCTCCGACAGCCCAAGTGCTTCCACAGTAAACAGTACGAGTCTCCTGAGATCAGCCGTGGAGATGCGCTCTGCTCGCCTGCGCTGCCACTAAAGGAAGCAGAAGATCCTTGTAACCTGAAGACTATGGGCCGTATATATGATAACAGTCTAGCAGTAGGACTGTCCTTGTTGCCCATAGCAACCACAGCTCAGCTTTCAATTTTTGCAGAGCACTATATGAAAGCGGAGCTCTGATTGGTTGCTATGGGCAACAAGGACAGTCCTACTGCTAGACCGTTGTCATAAGGTGAATTACTGGAAGGCGCCTTCATACGGTCACATTCCCATTACTGGTCCTGTAGTAGTGACCCGACCACCTGAGAGTCAGTGTCCACAAGTAGCTGCAGCTCACACACAAGTCATCGGCCAACAACAGAGGCGAAGGGCAGAGTCCTGGAAGAAGAGGCTCAGACTTGACTATACATTTAATAATGGTGAGGCTGCTTCCTCTACAGATAAAACTCCTATTCCCGCTGCACTGGATGCATTTTATTTCCTGGGTGTCCTGTATATTGTACAGAGAATGAGGGAGCACCTTTATAGGCCAAGGGGCGGCTGGAAGCTGTATCTGCCGGGGGCCAGCTCCAGGGGCCTTTAGGAGCCCGGGTCAATGGGTGCTCATGTTCAGAACAGAAGGATTCACTAAAACAGAGGTGTCCTCTATCAGACGCCAGATCATTTCCATTGTGGATTTGGCTCAGAATCTGTAACACTTTTATTTGATGAACTAGAAAAGCTGAAGTCCACAGTGAAGATGCGCGGCGGCATTGCTGCACAGGATGGGGCATGTGGTGCAGAGCAGCAGCACACCGGCTGTGCCCAGTATTTCCAGCACATCTGCAGGAGTTATGGAAGCCGCATCCAATTGCACTGTCCTGCAAGGATGACATCTGTGCTGCTAACCAGCCGCACACAGAGCCGGCCTGAAGGAACCCGCTGGGCAAGGCTTACATTATACACAGTACAACCTATGCCCCAGTACAATGCCCATTACCTGTAACCCAGCACTGCTGGCATTACACCATACAGACAGGAGATACAACCTATGCCCCAGAAACAATGCATTACCTTAACCAGCATGTGGCATTACACCATACAGACAGGAAAATACAACCTATGCCCCAGTACAATGCCCATTACCTGTAACCAGCACTGCTGGCATTACACCATACAGAACAGGAGATACAACCTATGCCCGGTACAATGCCATTACCTGTAACCAGCCTGCTGGCATTACACCATACAGACAGGAGATACAACCTATGCCCCAGTACAGTGCCCTTACTGTAACCCAGCATGCTGCATTACACCATACAGACAGGAGATACAACCTATGCCCCAGTACAATGCCCATTACCTGTAACCCAGCACTGCTGGCATTACACCATACAGACAGGAGATACAACCTATGCCCCAGTACAGTGCCCATTACCTGTAACCTAGCACTGCTGCCATTACACCATACAGACACAGGAGATAAACCTATGCCCCAGTAAAGTGCCCATTACCTTTGTAACCAGCACTGCTGACATTACACCATACAGACAGGAGATACAACCTATGCCCAGTACAATGCCCATTACCTGTAACCCTGCACTGCTGGCATTACACCATACAGACAGGAGATTAAAACCTATGCCCCAGTACAGTGCCCATTACCTGTAACCCAGCACTGCTGGCATTACACCATACAGACACAGGAGATACAACCTATGCCCCAGTACAATGCCCATTACCTATACACCATACAGACAGGAGATACAACCTATGCTGCCCCAGTACAATGCCCATTACCTGTAACCCAGCACTGCTGGCATTACACCATACAGACACAGGAGATACAACCTATGCCCCAGTACAATGCCCATTACCTGTAACCCAGCACTGCTGGCATTACACCATACAGACAGGAGATACAACCTATGCCCCAGTACAGTGCCCATTTCCTGTAACCCAGCACTGCTGGCATTACACCATACAGACACAGGAGATACAACCTATGCCCCAGTACAGTGCCCATTACCTGTAACCCAGCACTGCTGGCATTACACCATACAGACACAGGAGATACAACCTATGCCCCAGTACAATGCCCATTACCTGTAACCCAGCACTGCTGGCATTACACCATACAGACAGGAGATACAACCTATGCCCCAGTACAGTGCCCATTACCTGTAACCCAGCACTGCTGGCATTACACCATACGGGACACGGAGATACAACCTATGCCCCGGTACAATGCCCATTACCTGTAACCCAGCCCTGCTGGCATTACACCATACAGACAGGAGATACAACCTATGCCCCAGTACAGTGCCCATTACCTGTAACCCAGCACTGCTGGCATTACACCATACAGACAGGAGATACAACCTATGCCCCAGTACAGTGCCCATTACCTGTAACCCAGCACTGCTGGCATTACACCATACAGACAGGAGATACAACCTATGCTGCCCCAGTACAATTGCCATTTCCTCTAACCCAGCACTGCTGGCTTTACACCATACAGACACAGGAGATACAACCTATGCCCCAGTACAGTGCCCATTACCTGTAACCACCTGCTGCATTACACCATACAGACACAGGAGATACAACCTATGCCCCAGTACAATGCCCATTACCTGTAACCCAGCACTGCTGGCATTACACCATACAGACAGGAGATAAAACCCTATGCCCCAGTACAGTGCCCATTACCTGAAACCCACTGCTGGCTTTACACCATACAGACAGGAGATACAACCTATGCCCCAGTACAGTGCCCATTACCTGTAACCCAGCACTGCTGGCATTACACCATACAGACACAGGAGATACAACCTATGCCCCAGTACAGGGCCCATTACCTGTAACCCAGCACTGCTGGCATTACACCATACAGACAGGAGATACAACCTATGCCCCAGTACAATGCCCATTACCTGTAACCCAGCACTGCTGGCATTACACCATACAGACACAGGAGATACAACCTATGCCCCAGTACAGTGCCCATTACCTGTAACCCAGCACTGCTGGCATTACACCATACAGACACAGGAGATACAACCTATGCCCCGGTACAATGCCCATTACCTGTAACCCAGCCCTGCTGGCATTACACCATACAGACAGGAGATACAACCTATGCCCCAGTACAGTGCCCATTACCTGTAACCCAGCACTGCTGGCATTACACCAGACAGACACAGGAGATACAACCTATGCCCCGGTACAGGGCCCATTACCTGTAAACCCCAGCCCTGCTGGCATTACACCATACAGAACAGGAGAAAACAACCTATGCCCCAGTACAGTGCCCATTACCTGTAACCCAGCACTGCTGGCATTACACCATACAGACAGGAGATACAACCTATGCCCCAGTACAATGCCCATTACCTGTAACCCAGCACTGCTGGCATTACACCATACAGTCACAGGAGATACCGGAGCACCGCTTCTTAAAGGGGGAACCCTTCACCAGGACACATCCGATAGATTAGAGCAGCAGTCCAGGTGGAGATTAGGAACATTGCTGCCCCGTGTTCACCTCTTCAAATTAGGATTTACAATAAACAGGGCTAAAATCCCCACTGACAGGTTTGTGTTTCTGGACATGGGGCTCCTGAGAACATCTACACTTCTGTTCTGCACAAAGTGCACAGCTACAAGCGTCACCTCAAGGATCGCACCTCCTGAGAGAATTGCAGGGGACCTGTGACCGCTCCTGACAGCTCAGTGTTAGTAAATCTACGTGTTCCTTGTGATATAACAATCCTGGAGCATCTTCTCTTATATCTCTATGTTATGCTGTTCCTCTGTTATTCTTCCTAGAAATCTATTTCTGTATCTGTCACATGGGCGTTACCATTCCAGTTTAAAAGGGGTGTGTCCCTGCACACACTGACTCTGTAAGCACTGATTGGACCATGTCAGACGGTGCACAAAAACCCCCCCCACCAAAAGGCAACACCCAGCTGACAGATTCAGTAATACATCCGTCCACACAACACTGATCTCCACTTGGAAATCCACGCCGATTCAGACTTTAAAAACTGTAAAAAAAAAAAAAATTGGACTGTGAACCGTCCCCATAGACCTCAAGTGAAAATCGGTGTAATCCACAACTCGGATTTTCTGAGGTCGGGTTACAAAAAACTTAGATCATGTTCAAAAATCCGCCGTATTTCATTATGAAAAAGCCGAAAAATGTACGACTGATGCCAATGAAAGGGGATGAAAAATGAGCAGAAAGTTGCGTGGATATCGCCGCGGATCCGCTTCCAAAAACTCAATGGTGCAAAAACAATTGAAAACCGGAATCCGAACACCGCGTGGAAATGTGACATGAATGTGCGACAAAATCCAAAATAGAAATCCTCAGGGGTGAAATGCTTTCAACTACTCGGACGCCGCGGGTTTAGGACTCAGAATCTGAGGAGTATTTTGTCCTTTGTTGTGTGATCAGTTATAAGGAAAGCTGCACAGAATTGTTATTCCACAGGGATTAAAGGACCTGCGACCTCCCCCGACAGGTCTGGTCCAAAAAGGAGTGGAATCACCTGCAGCTCCTACACGAGGCATCACTGCGATTCTCTAATGTACAGATACGCCAGGTCCTTCCTGCGAGAGGCGCTCTCTCTCAATAGGGGACCGTTTTAAGCTCTCATATGTAGAGCAACACAAACTTACATGACAGACACGCTAGTTTTAAAGGCCGAGCGCACACATTGCAGTCACGTCAGTGTAACAGGAATAGCCAAGAACAGCAGATAACATGTCAAATGCTGCTATAGACCCACCCACAGCCTGCATAGGAAGTGTGTGTGGGTGAATTCACACGGCATATAGCGGCGCTCCTGCTGTAGGAAGGGTCCCGCTGGCCAGCACGTACTTCCCACAGCGCGTGCCGGTCCGGCCCCCATTCACTTTCCCCGGCGCTGGGGAATATCACTCAATGAGTGCAGTGATTTTACTGTAATTGCGGGCCGTACCACTCGCAGCGCAATCATGTGCCGACGTTCGTCCTGCAAATACGCCGTGTGAACATACCCATAAGCTGGCTGTGACTCTGTGACCTAGCATGGGGAGACACCCCCCTTTAGGAGTCCAGCGGTCTGATCAGTGACTGGCTATGTTGTGTACACATACAGAGATCGCTGTCAATCACTGATAACTCCACCCACTGGACTCCCGAAGCCAGAATCAGCAGAAAGGATGACAAATGCTTCTAGATCCTTTCCCACAATACCATGCAGCCATCTGCTCTATAACAAGCCGCCCACAGATCACAGCTTCTCTTTAAGAGACGCAAACTAAGTTGTATGAAGTCAAAACTTAATGAACCGCTGCTACTCCCTCCCATGTCACCTGGTCTCCAAGAAATCTGCCAGGATCGCAGCACAACATGGGCCCCCAGACCCTGCCCCCTCCATCATGGGCATCCGAGTCATGTCTGGCCGCCTAAATCCTGCCTCCCGGGGGCATCTGTGACACGAGTGGCCAACAGACCCCCGCCTCAGGGGGCATCTGTGACACGACTGGCCAACAGACCCTCGCTCAGGGGGCATCTGTGACACGACTGGCGAACAGACCCTCGCTCAGGGGGCATCTGTGACACGACTGGCGAACAGACCCTCGCTCAGGGGGCATCTGTGACACGACTGGCGAACAGACCCTCGCTCAGGGGGCATCTGTGACACGACTGGCGAACAGACCCTCGCTCAGGGGGCATCTGTGACACGACTGGCGAACAGACCCTCGCTCAGGGGGCATCCCGTGACACGACTGGCGAACAGACCCTCGCTCAGAGGGCATCTGTGACACGACTGGCGAACAGACCCTCGCTCAGGGGGCATCTGTGACACGACTGGCGAACAGACCCTCGCTCAGGGTGCATCTGTGACACGACTGGCGAACAGGACCCTCGCTCAGGGGGCATCTGTGACACGACTGGCGAACAGACCCTCGCTCAGGGGGCATCTGTGACACGACTGGCGAACAGACCCTCGCTCAGGGGGCATCTGTGACACGACTGGCGAACAGACCCTCGCTCAGGGGGCACCTGTGACACGAGTGGCGAACAGACCCTCGCTCAGGGGGCATCTGTGACACGAGTGGCGAACAGACCCTCGCTCAGGGGGCATCTGTGACACGAGTGGCGAACAGACCCTCGCTCAGGGGGCATCTGTGACACGAGTGGCGAACAGACCCTGCCTCAGGGGGCATCTGTGACACGAGTGGTGAACAGACCCTCGCTCAGGGGGGCATCTGTGACACGAGTGGCGAACAGACCCTCGCTCAGGGGGCATCTGTGACACGAGTGGCGAACAGACCCTGCCTCAGGGGGCATCTGTGACACGAGTGGTGAACAGACCCTGCCTCAGGGGGCACCTGTGACACGACTGGCGAACAGACCCTGCCATCAGCTGTGACTGCATCAGGATCTCCATAGACCCAGATGATTAAGAGAAACTTGCGCTGATCGAAATATTATTGAATAAAAATAGAAGAAATCTGCGTCTCCTGACAGCTATCGACACAACCCCCATCATCCCGACAGCTGTGATGTCCACAGTACGGGCCAACAACCCCCATCATCCCGACAGCTATGGGTGCAGTAATATCCACACGACGGACCCACAACCCCCATCAACCCGACAGATGTAATGTCGACAGGATGGGCCCACAACCCCCAGCATCGCGACAGTTGTAAAGTACACAGGACGGGCCCACTACCCCCCATCATCCCGACAGTTGTAATGTACACAGGACGGGCCCACAACCCCCCATCATCCCGACAGCTACGGGCGCTATAGTCTCCACAGGACGGGCCCACAACCCCCATCATTCCGACAGCCACGAGCGCTGTAGTGTCCACAGGACGGGCCCACAACCCCCCATCATCCCGACAGCTACGGGCGCTGTAGTATTGACAGGACGGGCCCACAACCCCCATCATCCCGACAGCTGTGATGTCCACAGTACGGGCCAACAACCCCCATCATCCCGACAGCTGTAATGTACACAGTACGGGCCAACAACCCCCATCATCCCGACAGCTGTGATGTCCACAGTACGGGCCAACAAACCCCCATCATCCCGACAGCTGTAATGTACACAGTACGGGCCAACAACCCCCATCATTCCGACAGCTGTAATGTACACAGTACGGGCCAACAACCCCCATCATCCCGACAGCTGTTATGTACACAGGATGGGCCCACAACCCCCATCATCCCGACAGCTACGGGCCCACAACCCCCATCATCCCGACAGCTGTAATGTTCACAGTACGGGCCCACAACCCCCATCATCCCGACAGCTGTAATGTCCACAGTACGGGCCAACAACCCCCATCATCCCGACAGCTGTAATGTCCACAGTACAAGCCAACAACTCCCATCATCCCGACAGCTGTAGTGTCCACAGTACGAGCCAACAACCCCCATCATCCAGACAGCTGTAATGTCCACAGTACGGGCCAACAACCCCCATCCTCCAGACAGCTGTAATGTCCACAGGACGGGCCCACAACCCCCATCATCCTGACAGCTATGAGAGCTGCAGTGTCCACAGGACGGGCCCACAACCCCCATCATCCTGACAGCTATGAGCGCTGTAGTCTCCACAGAACGGTCGCACAACCCCCATCATCCTGACAGCTGTAATGTCCACAAGAAAGGCCCACAACCCCCATAATCCTGACAGGTATGTGCGCTGTAGTCTCCACAGGACAGGCCCACAACCCCCATATTCCTGAGATCTATTAGCGATGTAGTCTCATCAGTACGTGCCCACAACCCCCATCATCCTGACAGCTATGAGCGATGTAGTCTCCACAGAACGGTCGCACAACCCCCATCATCCTGACAGCTGTAATGTCCACAAGAAAGGCCCACAACCCCCATCATCCTGACAGCTATGAGCGCTGTAGTCTCCACAGGACAGGCCCACAACCCCCATCATCCTGACAGCTATGAGGGCTGTACTGTCCACAAGACGGGCCAACAACCCCCATCATCCTGACAGCTATGAGCGCTGTAGTCTCCACCGGACGGGCCCACAACCCCCATCATCCTGACAGCCATGAGCGCTGTAGTCTCCACCGGACGGGCCCACAACCCCCATCATCCTGACAGCCATGAACGCTGTAGTCTCCACCGGACGGGCCCACAACCCCCATCATCCTGACAGCCGTAGTCTCCACCGGACGGGCCCACAACCCCCATCATCCTGACAGCCGTAGTCTCCACCGGACGGGCCCACAACCCCCATCATCCTGACAGCCGTAGTCGCCACCGGACGGGCCCACAACCCCCCTCATCCTGACAGCTATGAGCGCTGTACTGTCCACCGTACGGGCCAACAACCCCCATCATCCTGACAGCTATCAGCGCTGTAATGTCCACAGAACGGGCCAACAACCCCCATCATCCTGACAGCTATCAGCGCTGTAATGTCCACAGAACGGGCCAACAACCCCCATCATCCTGACAGCTATCAGCGCTGTAATGTCCACAGAACGGGCCAACAACCCCCATCATCCTGACAGCTATCAGCGCTGTAATGTCCACAGAACGAGCCAACAACCCCCATCATCCTGACAGCTATGAGCGCTGTAATGTCCACAGAACGAGCCAACAACCCCCATCATCCTGACAGCTATGAGCGCTGTAGTCTCCACAGAACGAGCCAACAACCCCCATCATCCTGACAGCTATGAGCGCTGTAGTCTCCACAGAACGAGCCCACCACCCCCATCATCCTGACAGCTATGAGCGCTGTAGTCTCCACCGGACGGGCCCACCACCCCCATCATCCTGACAGCCGTAGTCTCCACCGGACGGGCCCACCACCCCCATCATCCTGACAGCCGTAGTCTCCACCGGAGGGCCCACACCCCATATCCTGACAGCCGTAGTTTTCCACCGGACGGGCCCACCACCCCATCATCCTGACAGCCGTAGTCTCCACCGGACGGGCCTACCACCCCCATCATCCTGACAGCCGTAGTCTCCACCGGACGGGCCCACCACCCCCATCATCCTGACAGCCGTCGGCTCCACCGGACGGGCCCCCACCCCCATCATCCTGACAGCCGTAGTCCTCCACGGACGGGCCACCACCCCCATCATCCTGACAGCCGTAGTCTCCACCGGACGGGCCCACACCCCCATCATCCTGACAGCCGTAGTCTCCACCGGACGGGCCCACAACCCCCACATCCTGACAGCCGTAGTCTCCACCGGACGGGCCCACAACCCCATCATCCTGACAGCCGTAGTCTCCACCGGACGGGCCCACAACCCCCATCATCCTGACCGCCGAAGTCTCCACCGGACGGGCCCACAACCCCCATCATCCTGACAGCCGTAGTCTCCACCGGACGGGCCCACAACCCCCATCATCCTGACAGCCGTAGTCTCCACCGGACGGGCCCACAACCCCCATCATCCTGACAGCCGTAGTTCCACCGGAACGGGCCAAACCCCATCATCCTGACAGCCGTAGTCTCACCGGACGGGCCCACAACCCCCATCATCCTGACAGCCGTAGTCTCCACCGGACGGGCCCACAACCCCCATCATCCTGACAGCTATGAGCGCTGTAGTCTCAACAGGACGGGCCCACAACCCCCATCATCCTGACAGCTATGAGCGCTGTAGTCTCAACAGGACGGGCCCACAACCCCCATCATCCTGACAGCTATGAGCGCTGTAATGTCCACAGGACGGGCCAACAACCCCCATCATCCTGACAGCTATGAGCGCTGTAATGTCCACAGGACGGGCCAACAACCCCCATCATCCTGACAGCTATGAGCGCTGTAGTCTCCAACAGGACGGGCCCACAACCCCCATCATCCTGACAGCTATGAGCGCTGTAGTCTCCACAGGACGGGCCCACAACCCCCATCATCCTGACAGCTATGAGCGCTGTAATGTCCACAGAACGAGCCAACAACCCCCATCATCCTGACAGCTATGAGCGCTGTAATGTCCACAGGATGGGCCCACAACCCCCATCATCCTGACAGCTATGAGCGCTGTAGTCTCCACAGGACGGGCCCACCACCCCCATCATCCTGACAGCTATCAGCGCTGTAGTCTCCACAGGACGGGCCCACCACCCCCATCATCTTGACAGATCCGGAGCCTCCCCCGACCCCCGGTACCTGGTTTCCTCTCCCCACGTCTCTCGATGGCAGTGTCGGCTCCGGAGGGCTCCCGCCGGGCGATCCCCTCCTGTCAGGCGGCCGCTGCTGTCCAGTCAGAGGGCAGAGCCGGAGGAGGGGGCTCCGGGGAAACCAAGTGGAATCCAGGGAGGCAGGAAGAGCGGGGAGCAGCCTGTGTGCGGTGCGCGCCTCTCCCCCGGGACACGGCCAGGCTCCCTGTGCGGGGCTGTCAGGTGTGTGCGGGGCCTGGCGGCGCGGAGGGGGAGGGCTTCCTCTCCAGCTGCAGCTGTCCGCGGCGGTCCCCTCAGAGCGCGAGCGCTGTTCCGCTGACGGGAGGCACAAGACGGGCAGCTGCGGCCATTTTGTTGCTAACTGACAAGAAGCCAGAGGAGGGGCGCGGCCAAGCAAATGAGCTGCTGAGCTGCCCAGCGCTCGCCGCGTTCATTGGCTGCCGAGCTCTCAGGGAGGCGTGTCTCCTGTAGCTGGGCGGAGACTCGCTGGGCCTCGTTGCAATGACTGTGGGGGCGTGGCGGGATGATGGACATGTGGGCGGAGCCGCCTCCCTCTCCCGCCTCGGTATGGGCGGGCGCGAGGGTTGTTTATGTTTTTTCCAGTTGACAGCTTTAACAGATGGCGTCGTGCGCACGCGCAGAGCACTCCAGCAGGGAGCAAAGCCGTCTGGAATGAGTTGGGAACGTAACCGGTGCTCGGCCGCTGACGGCGGGTGCGGGGTGTGTGGACGGCGGTGTGGCCTCACATAGGGAGGGAGCTCACTGCTGGCCAATCACAGCTCAGCTGTCCTTACCTGAAAATGAACGGAGCGCTGGTTGCTATGGGAAACAAGGCGACGTCTGCGCTGGGACAGGTGTTATATGGAGGACAGTGCAGAAGCTCATCTATAGGGAGTTACAGTATTGCCCCAGGGCTGAGGAGCGTGCTGCCCCTGACCAGTGCGCGCTGAGAGGACATTCTGGGGGAGCTGTGACCGCTCTAGAATCATCCCTGTGACGAGGCTGGAGCATCTACTCTTATAGCTCTGTGCTGTTCCTCTGTTAGGGTAAGTTCACACGGCTTAATTGCAGGGCGTACAGTACGAACCGCAATTACACCGGGTGTTCACGGAGTCACGCTGATCAGCACGTGTGGGGGAGGAGACATGCATTATTCGCTGCGTATTATGTGAGAATCCATAGTTCTCTATGAGAATTGTGGATTACCGTAATGTCTGGGGCGCATTTCACTCGTATTAGAGCGCAGTACGCCGCTAAATACTTGGCGAAATGTAAGCCGTGTGAACATAGCCTTAAAGGGGTTGTCTCACTACAAGGATTGACTTTAAAGTTAAAGATTTTGGAAAAACGAGTCAGTTTGCAATATGTGTCCATTAACATTGTCCTACCTATTCCTAGATATCCCCTCTTGTATGGGCCGCATCAGCTCCTCAGGTCGCTACAACTACACACCTGTTCAATCTCTCATGATAGGCTGCCAGTGCTGGTTGCTATAGCTACAGACCTGGTGTCCTCAGCAGCTCATCACTGCAGGCCAATAGTAGCTAGTAAACATGCTCCTGAATTCAATGTGAAATCAAGAAAACAGGACTGAGGTAAGATGAAACGATGTAGTGAGACAACCCCTTTAAGCAGGGTTCACATGGCTTATTCACGTCATAATTGTGGGACGGATTTCGCCCACAATTACGGCGTGTGTGCGGGGGGGCCTGCAGCTGTATTGTGCGAGCAGGGAGAGGAGACGGAATCCATAGTTCTCTATGAGAACTGTGGATTACCGTAATGACTATGACGGATTTCACGCAGTACGGCGCGCAATACGGAACAAAATCTGTCCCAAAATAAGCCGTGTGAACATAGTCTTAGGCGGCATCCACACGGCAGGTTAAAGTAGCGGCTGCATTCCGATTAAAAATCCCAGCCGGTATTTGGACATTGTTTCCGTGGTTTTGGGGGACGGTTCTGTCCTTGGTTTGCAGATTCACCGTCCCCTCAACCAAAAACAAGATGTGTGGCTCACCTGATTAGGGCTATGGTCTCTGTTCTGGAGGATTCCGCTTGAGTGTGATGATCCCAGGGCGTGCCGCCGGCCAAGCGGTTAGCAAACCAAAACAACAAGATTCTGAAGCGCCTATGCAGCTCCGTGGTGCGGGATGCACAGCAACAAACAGCTTCTTCTCCCGGTATTGATTAAAACTCATATATTTATTTCAACACATGTAAAAAGCAGCCATATGTACATATGCCAAAATGCAATGCGCCCGACAGACGCGTTTCAAGCTCAGTGCTCTTGTTCACTGTGTACATATGGCTGCTTTTTACATGTGTTGAAATAAATATATGAGTTTTAATCAATACCGGGAGAAGAAGCTGTTTGTTGCTGTGCATCCCGCACCACGGAGCTGCATAGGCGCTTCAGAATCTTGTTGTTTTTGTCCCCCTCAACCACTGACCTGTACATCTTCTGCCCAGAACAATGAACATGTTCTAAGTTTTTTATTACGCCGGCGGTGTCAAAAACCATCCAGCAGAAAATCGGTTCAGGGTGGGCTGCTGAACGGATATTCTATGTAAATCCATGTAAAAGGCTAACAGTTGATTTACAGGTGGTTTTCAAATGGAAAAAAAGTCTGTAAAACCTGTGCCGTGAGGACAAGCCCTTATTCCTTCTAGAAACGTATGACTGAATCTGTCAGATGGGTGTTACCACTTGGAGTAGTGTCTCTGCACAGTCATGGTGTACAGAGACACACCCCTCTGAACAATGGAAAGTTAACGTCTGTCAGGAAAAGCCCCCCGCTGGCCCACTCGAGGGTCGATGGCCTGACTTGGGGTGTATCGAGACGTCGTGCTCCCCCTAGAGGTGCACGAGGTCAGCTAGATACTGTTTCCGTTAACCCCTGTCCACGCGGGCACAGGAAGACCCAGGGAGGACGAGAGAACACACTACTCGCCCATGACCCTGAACGGCTGGGAGAGATTGGTTAACCCACACTGGTTAAACAAAGATCTGCCAGGTAAATAAACTGCCACCAGTTTCTAGTTTGGTTATAAGACCGGTCCGTTACCGACTTATAACAAGGCCAGGAACCAGCCTTGGGGTAGCTATATATTATAGATCGAGTATAAGGCGGGTCAGGGCGATTATCAAGACAACAGACTAGCTCAGATTAAAGTTTATAGATTTAATTCGCCTTGGAGGGCGCACTAGACAAATATATACAAAATGATAATATACAGATAAGAGAGTCAGAAGTGCAAATACAAGTATGGTTACAATTCAAAGGCAGGAAGATGTGTCCAGTTACCCGAGGTTGGCTTGGCGCTGGGCCCTCATGGGGGGGCTAATGAGGCCTGGCTTCTGTGGATGCTCCAGGAAATGCTGTTAGGTACCCCCCCTCCTGAATGCAACAATAGGCTCACCTGGGCTCTTGCTTATATCCATGATGGAACAGTCCAAGTAGCAGCCCCCTACACTCCCCCACAAACCCCTGGGATGGTCTACAAACTCCTCCCTCTCTGGCCATGCAGTTTCTTGCCCAAAACACGAAAAGTGCCATACTGCAACATCAGAACCGGATGGGCCTAAGCTACGCCCTGGAACTAGGCACCCCTATCCTATGGGCTTCCTAAGTCCAGTTTTGGATTTCTCAGTACCCATGCCTCCTAGAACCTTGAGAGTAGCAGCAGGATGTGCGGAAAGATTCATATTTTGAAATATGAAAGTACCACAGACCAGTTATGAACAGGTCTCCTATGAATCTTTATGAAATATCGAGGCCACTGGGTCTGGCCTTGGTTTATTTAAGTCTTTGAAGTTTGGGGTTTGAGAGGTCACAGGTGTTAATTGATTAAAATGAGGATACTTTTGATGTGGTGATCTCCTGCTGGGGTGGCTTCCTATAGAAAGGCATTTACAATGGGTCTGAGGTGGGCTGATTGACTCTCGCATAATTGACCTCTTCCTCTGGCAGGCAATTTGACTGAAGTTGGAGGGGGGGAATGATTTGTCATATTTTGAGTGAATTTTTCCTCATAACGCCCATCTGACAGATTCAGTAATACATTTCTAGAAGAAATAACAGAGGAACAGCACAACACAGAGATATAAGAGGAGATGCTCCATGATTATCTCATAGGGAACAGAAGGGTTTATGAAAATAGACAGATGTCACAGGGTGTTCCCATGTCCTAATATCTGATATTTCTTTGGGTCTCCATGGCCTGTGAAATATCCTCTTTGCTGATAACCTCTGATCCCGATAAACTATGTTCAGGGTTTTAATGCTTTCTAACGGGCCAGACTAAATGAGGCTAAGTGGGCTAGATTTAAGGCTCGGTGTAAATGACTGTAGAAACATTTGGCAGACAATGAATACACATAATTGACTTGTAGTTAGGAAGGGGGAGCTCTACATCATACTTTTTGCTATTACACCATATACATAATATCTATGACCATTATAAACAGACATTATTATTATATCTCTGCTTTGCTCGTTTTCCTCAAAGTCCTTACTTTGGCTATTTGGAATGTGGCAAGTATGTGATAAGAGGAGCAATTTTTAACAGACTGACTTTACTAGAGTTAGGCTGTGTTCAGACGATGTAATTTTGACATTTAACTTTACGCCTGTTTAGAGACATTTTTTGAAGTGTATTTTTTTGCGAATTGTGAAGTGCATTCTGAGGCTTTTACGCGCCAAAAATACCCTCCACCATTGTTTCTATGGGATCTTACTCTTGTAATCGCCTCAAGAATTGACAAGGCACTTAAATTTACGCGAGTGAAACTGTCCCCAAATACGCATCCTGTGAATGATGACACATTCTACACTGGAATGAATGAGAGCTGCATAGAACATTATTTGAGCCATATTTCAGCATAAAATACTCCCCAAAATTACCTTGTGTGAACATACCCTTAGGCTGGGTTTACATGTTGTATTGCAACACGTACAGTATGCTGCACGATACGTGTCTATTGCGCTGTTGAAATTATGTGCTTGCACGGGTGTCATTTCAACAGCGCAAATGATACGTAATAGGCAGAGGCACATCTGTGCCTCCTGTACGTTACTATTTGCCAGTGCATCACTTCTTTTCAGGCACACGCTAAATTGCATTCGTAAAATGCACAGCATGTGGTTGACGCAGCATATTTTACATTGATGTCCATGACAACTGTATTGTACATTGTTTGGGCCATATTTCAGCTAAATTACGCACAAGAATACTGCCCAAAAGACGCTGTGTGAATACCCCCTGTGGGTTCAAGTGTTTTTAACAGTAAGGCAATGTTCACACGGCTTATTGCCGACGTAATTGCGGGGGCGGATTTCGCCCCGCAATTACGCCGGCAGCCGTGCAGCAGGGACGGGGGGCCGACAGCTCGCGGGCCCCATAGACACTCATGATTCACGGCGCGTACACGCAGTAAATAATATGCATGTCACTTTCTCCCCCCTCGGCGTATTCGTCGAGCGGGGAGAAGAGACGGAATCCCTAGTTCTCTATGAGAACTGTGGATTACCGTAATGACTGGAACTGATTCCAGCCGTACTGCAGCGCAAATCCGGCGCGCAGTACGGCTGGAATCAGTCTCAGAATAAGCCGTGTGAACGAGGCCTAATAATGCAGCAGACTACACTACTGTGGCCACCAAAAATAGGGGAATAGTCGGTAAAACCCCTACAGGTACTTTGAATGGGAACAGAGCTTGCTTTATACACAATCATATTAATCCTTTTACAGGAATTCATTTAGGAGTTTCCTGACTTCTCATTAATGTTTAGGATCAGCCTTCTACAATGTGAGCTTGATCAAATTTATCAGACCATGACCTCATCAAAATAACCCACGGCCCAGGACAAAGATCTGTGACATCATTACAATAACAGATAACAATAAAGGCAAACTCTGTTGTGACATTGTCATTTTAGAACACAGACGAGAAATAGAGACAAACTGGACTGACATCATCACAATAGACTACAGCCTAGAACAAGAGGCAAAACGCGTGGCCTCATTCAATATAGCACAATTTATAAATCCAGTGTCTATCATCAAAACATAACTAGCTTATGGCGACAGCAAGATAAAACAGCCGAGAAATGAAGACTATTGTGACACAATAGAGCACAGCCTGGAAATGGATGACATCACAATGGAATACAGCAAGAAAACAAAGACTTGTACTAACCCGCTGTCATCACAAAAGAACACAGATTATAAGTGAAGATACGATTCACTGTGACCCTTTCCTGTGGCCCTTTTTTTTTTTTCCTCCCCTCCTTCCAAGAGCCATAACTTTTTTATTTTTACATCTACATAGACATAAGAGCTTTTATTTATTAGAAGTTTTTTTTTTTTTTTTAAAAAAAGAAAAATTCCCATTTAATATGTTTTCTTTAATTGTTGAAGACCATGTCCCAGTTAATGCGGTTTAGGGGAAATTAGCCTTCCTGAAATTCATCCTTTTCTGTGGCACTTCGACAAAATACTCTATAAAAAGATAAGTGAAAATTTTTTAAATGCTAGTTACATAGCTTTTTGCGGGAATTGGGGGGACATTTCGCCCGCAATTCGCCGTGCCGTATACACCAAAAATAAGTAGAAATTCGCTGTATTTTTTGTGACAGGGGAGGAGCGAATCCATATTCTCTTGAAATTGTGGATTCCCGTAATGACCAGACTATTTTAGCCCGTAATTCGCCGTAGGGCGAAAAAATCGAGAAAAATATGTCCCAAAATAAGCCTTGGGGAACAAATTTGGGTTAAGGGTTCGCCGCGGCCCCGGGCCCGGAGCGGTCGCCCCCCGCGTTCCCCAAAACGGATCCCCAGCATGGACGGGGGCCCGCGGCCCACATGCGGCCGCGGCGCCACCCGTTCCATCCACTCACCTGGCCTCGCTCCCGCCGGTCCTGTCCCCTGCCGGCCCGGAAAACGCATGCCGCCCCCCGGCGCGCGCCCCTTCTTGGAATTTAAAGGGACGTGCGCCGTAATTTGGGAATCCACTGGTAAAAAACCTCCCCCCATTTTTTATCGTCTAGGCCAGCACCCCCCCCTCCATTTCCATTGTCTCCACCATGGAAGTGCCGCAGCGGGTACTTTTGCCCCAAAATAGGGTGTCCCTTTGGAAACGACGCGCCAGTCTCTGCACATGCATCCCCCAAAGCATGAAGGTCCCAAACGGACAAAATAAAACCCTACCCCGTTTTTCGCCTGGGCGACAAGGTCGGGTATCAGCCAGATACATCCGGCTGAAGACCCTCTACAATTTGGGGCCCCGGTACGTGGGACCATTTGAAGTACTACGCTCGCATCAACCCGGCTGCCTACAAACCCCGGCTCCCACCCCACAATGCGTATTCCCAACTCCTTCCATTCTCCTTGTTGAAGCCTGGGTTCCTGAAACCGTTTTTCCCAGAGGATCAAGCCTCCATCTAATGAAGCGGAGGCCTCCAACATATTAACTGGAAATGAGATCCTAGACATGAAGACCATCAAGGGAAGGCGGTATTTCCTGATCGACGGGAAGGAGTTTGGTCCTGAGGAGAGATGTGGGAGCCGGGAGGAAAAACATCTTGGACCGTGAGTTGCTGCAGAGATTCCCCAGGCCAGGAAGAATGTGAGGGCAAAGGGGGGGGGTACTGTTGCGCCCGGCGCCCGCTACTCCTCCTGGGGGCGCCGCCGCAGCTCTCCCCCGGGTCCCCAGGACGATTTGCCGCCGCTGCCCGGTGTGGTGGGCGCGGGCGCACTCCCCTCCGGCCCGGTCGGTACTCACCCCGACCGGTCCCTGTGTCCCTGCAGTCTCCTGCTGTCCGGTGCGCGGTCCTGTGATCAAGGGTTTGCGCTGCGCGCCGGCTCTTTGAGATTTAGAGGGGCAGTGCCCCGGGTAATTGGGTAATTGCCGGCCACGTCTCATTTCACCTGGGCGCTTCCGCCCGTCCCTGCCGGATCTTTAGTGCCTTGCCTATTGAGAAGGCGTTCCCTATTGTCTCGCCCTGATCTCCGTGTACCGTACCCTCGCCTTCCGTCTCTTGACCACGAATCTCTGCCGCCTGCCCTGACCATCTGCCTGTCCACGCCCAACAAACCATAGCTGCCTGACCTGACCTCCTGCGTGACCCAGACTCCGAGCCTGCCAGACGATTTTGCACCAAGCTATACTTCGGCCGCAACCGCAAGCAAGTCACGTCAGGGGTAACGAAACCCGGTAGACTCCGCCGCAGCAAGTCCATCCCACTTTGCGGCGGGCTCTGGTGAAAACCGGGACCTACTTAGATTCTGTTCCCTGGCGTGGCTTACACCATTGCTTGTGGTGGTCCAGTGGATCCACTTCCGCGTCCGGAACTGTAACAATTCGTAAGTCCTCCTCCCCAGCCGGAGCCGGGTTTTTCTTCGTGCAGAAGAAGGATGGTTCCCTCCGGCCATGTATAGACTACAGGGGTCTAAATAAGATCACGTAAAGAACCGCTACCCTCTCCCACTGATCTCAGAGCTGTTTGACCGTCTCAAGGGGGCTAAAGTGTTCTCCAAGTTGGATTTGCGAGGAGCCTCATCAGAATTCGGGAGGGGGACGAGTGAAAAAACGGAAATTCAATACCCGAGATGAACATTTTGAGAACCTCGGGGAATCCCTTTTTGGGCTCTGAAAACGTTCCAGGGGTTTTTCCAAGAACTCGTCAAGATGTTTTTCCCGGTATCTCTTGAAACCCTGCGTCATAGTGTACCTAGAGAAAACCTGTTTTTTCCCCCCTAATCTTCAAAACCCCCGGGGCCCCAAAAGTACGCCGGGTTCTGCAACATTGCGCAGAAACCCGGTGTACGCCAAGCTGGAGAAATGTTTTTTTCCCTCGGACCATCCAAACCCCTTTTCCTTTCGGTTTAAAAATAGCCCCCCCCCCGGCTAACCCCCAAAAGGGAGGAGGGGGCAAAACTCTCTGGGGTTTTGCTAAAAAGGGCCCCCGCCCTGTCGGTCTTGGGGCCCGTTTTTTAAAAAACGCTTCCCTGGGGCTTCCAAATTATTACCGGAAAATTTTTCCCCAACTTTCTCCCTTTGGGGCCCCTTTATCGGGCCCCTTTTTTCTGGAAAATTGCAAACCCGAAGGTTGGCCTGGGAGGCTGAAAAGGCGTTTTTTGGACCCTAAAAAGGGCCTTTCCACTGCTCCTGTCTTTGGCCCGGGGCCTTAAAACCCGAGAGACCGATTCTCTTTGGGGGGGTGGAGGGCCTCTTCCGGGGGGGCGGGGGCGGTCCTCACACAGAAAAATTTTCCAAAAAGGGAAAGATTGGCCACAGTGGGTTTTCTTTTAAGGCCCTTTTTCCCCTGGCTGAGGGAACTTTTGCCTTTGGGGCCCGGGGAACTTTTTGGCCATCAATTTTACCCCTTTGGGAGTGGAGACCCCCTCCACCCCGGGGGGGGTCGTCCCCCAAAATCGATTTCTTTACTCCAAAAAAAATTTTTGTTGAAACTTAAAGAGGGCCCCAAACTTTTAAAACCTCGCCAAACCCCGGGGTGGTCTTTTTTTTTTTTTCCTGGGTTTTGTTTTTCCGTTTCCCATTTCCGGCCTGCTGAAAAAAACGTCAAGGCTGAAGGGCCCTCTATTGGGCCCCGGACGTGGTCGGTGAAAAAAACCCCTGTCACAACACAAACATTTTTCCCCCAACGTTTTGGGGTTTAGTGGCTCCGCATGGTTCCAAAACCTTCCCACGGGGAAACTTTTCGTGCCCCTGGCACCCCAGGAGGGAAAATTCTTTGGGGTGGGGGCCCTAGCCCCCTTTGTGGTGGCCAATTTCCCCCCGCTTTGGAAATCTTATGCTTTATCTCGCGGCCTACGGTGGGCCCACTCCCAGCACAGGGTTTCAAGGACTTCAAACCCCGCCTGTGCCCCTTGTGCTTTGGAAAAAGGGCCCACCCCCCACAGGCCCGCAGGTCTTTTTGCATCCGCTGCCTGTGCCGGAAATCCCTTGGTCGGGACATAGCGATGGGAAAGAAATTCCTCCCCCGACCTACCTCCCTCTGGGGAAATTTAATCATTTTGGGTTGAGAAGGCCCCGGTTTTTCAAAAATGTCCCACTTTGGTGCCCCCCTGGGGCCCGCCGCCTGCCCCACATTGGCTTAACTTTTTTTCCGGGGATATTTTTCCGGCTTCATGGACTACCCTCTCACATTGTCTCCGACCGCGGATTCCCTTTTTTTTCCCCATTCTGGCGTGCATTATTTCTCCCGTCCAAGTCAAATTTGGGGCTTTTTATTTGGGGAAAACCACCCTTTAGTCCAAAGGGCAAAAGGGGGAAGGGGGAGTGAACCAGATTCTGGGAGATACCCGCGCCCCTTTTTGTCCGGAAATTAAAGGCAACTGGGGGCCGAGCCCGCCCCCCGTTGGGGTGAATTTTGGGGGGGTAAACCATCGGGACCCGGGAAACTGCCGGGTCTTTCCCCCTTTTTGTAGTCTTTGGGGCCCCCCACCCGGAACCCCCCCCCCCTCTGCCCCCTGAAATCGGATTTGGGGGGCCCCTTTTCAACGAACCGGTTTTGGATTTTCAAGGCCATCCCGGCAAAGGGGACGCGATGTTTTCTTAAATTCGGGGCCCCTGCCCCCTTTTTGAAGTCTCAGGCAGACAAAAAAAAAAGACCCCCCCGAAGTTTCTCCCTGGGGGCCAAGTTTGGAAATTCCCAAGATATTGCGCCCGAAGGGCCCCCGTCTTAAATTGGGCCCTCGCTTCCCCCCGCCATTTTGGGGCGAAAGTTAAAAGAAAGTTAAAATACCAGTGGGGGCCCCTTTATTTCCCCTTCCAGTTTTCAATGGTTAAACTAAATCGCCCCTTGGGGATCTTTTTGGCATAGGGGGTGATCAAAGGGGGGAAACCCAAAGCTGGGGCAAACCCTTTTCCCCGTTTAATTTTGGGGCCCACAATAAAAAAAAGCCCGCTTAGTCTCTGCTGGGTTTGCGTGGGTGTCCCCTTTTAGTAAAAAAAACCCAATGTCATTAACCCAAAAAAGGATCTATCCTATGTTTTAAATTAAACATTTTAAAGGGAAATTTAAAATAGAAAACATACAAAAATATTTTTTTCCTTTTTCACATTTGAGCAAAATTTGGGTTTTTGCCCCTTAATTTTGGGTTGGAAAATCTTAATCAGGGGGGGGAAACAAAACTTAAAAAATTTTTTTTACCCTCCCCCACCCCACAACCCTTTTCCCCAAAACCCCTTGGGTTTAACTTTAAAGGGGCCCTGGATTTTTTTTTTAACCATTTCTAACTATTTAACCTGCTTTAAAGTATTTGTCTTGTTACACCCCTTTTAAATATATTACAGCTTTTAAAAGGGAACCCGAGACAGGGAAAAAATTTTTACATCCCCCACAACGGGAAAACTTTCTAAACATAAAGGGCAAAAACTACGTTTACATCCTTAAAACAAAATCAAGATTGGAAATGAGGAAACACTCATAACATCGCAATAGAAGACATGCTAAAAATAAGGACAAACAATTACAACATCACTACAATAGGACACAGGATAGAAGTACAGACAAGCACTGCTGTGACACACTCTATAAATACAACCAACAGTATTGTGACAATAGAATACAGTAGCATAGACAAAAAATAGCTTATAAAAATAGGGATACAGTGGGTGAAATAAGTAGTAAATAAGTAGTATTATTTCTAAAAGGTGCTATTAACATGAGATTCTCACCAGATGTCGGTAAGAACCCATCCGATCCACACAGGAGAAAAAAAATTAAACCGTAGATGTCCATAAATTAAGTTATGTGTTAGAATGAGAAATGACAGGGAAAAAGAATTGAACACATGAAGAAAGAGGTGCAAAAAGCCATGTAAAGTAGGGCACCAGCTGAAATATATCAGTAATTAGACAGTATTCCTGACACTAAAGTGAAAAATAATATAGCTGTAAACTGAGGGCTTTTAAAAAAAAGAGGGTTCATTACCAAGATGCAACACAAGAAGCATCTCATGATGGGTAAAACCATCGAGCTATCTCAAGACCTTCCAACCTTATTATTGCAAAACATACATTGGTTACTGAAGAATTTCTAAACTACTAGATGTTCCCATGATCACTGTTGGGGCCATAATCCGGAATTGGAACGAACATCATTTCACCATAAACTAGCCACGAAAGGTGCTCCGTGCAAGATTGCAAACAGAGGAGTGAAAAGAATTATCAGAAGAGTTGTCCAAAAGCCAAAGATCACCCGTGGAAAGAAAGGTAAAGAAAGACCTAGAATCAGCAGCTACAATTGTTTTGAAGAAAAACATAAGTAATGCACTCTTCCTCTATTGGCTGTATGCACGCTCACCACAAAAAACTCCAATGTTGAACAAAAAGTGTGTTCAAGTACATTTAAAGTTTGCTCCATAGCATTTAGACGAGCCTAAATTGCGAGAATATAGTCTGGTCAAATGAGAACAAAGATGAACTCTATGGTTGCCATAATACACATATTTGGAGGCAAAAGGCCAAAAACACTATACCAATAGTGAAGTGTGGAGGTGAGAACATCATGGTGTGGGGCTGGTTTTCAGCATATGGCACTGCTATACTTTATATTATTGAAGAAAGTATGAATGGACAGATGTACAGAGACAGTCTTGATACAAATTTGCTGGATGATCTACCAGGATGATGAAGATGAAATAAGGGTGGACATTTCAGCAAGACAATGATCCCAATCACACAGCCATGGAAACTCTCGATTGGTTTCAGAGAACGAAAAAGCTGCTACAATGGCCCAGCCAATCACCGGACCTGAATCCAATAGAAAATCTATGGAAGGAACTAAAGCTCAGAGTTCATAGGAGGAGCCCACAGAACCTTCAGGATTTGAAGAGTGTTTGTGTGGAAGAATGGGTCAAACTCCCACCGGAGCAATGCATTTGACTAATTTCTCCATACAGGAGGCATCTTGTCATCAGTAACAAAGGCCTTTGTACCAAGTATTAAATACATTTCAGTAAGTGCGTTCAATACTTTTTCCAGGTGTCATTTCTCAATATCCACATTTGTGGACATTTATGGTTTGATTTCTTTGCCTTTTTGGATTGTATGGGTTGTTACCGACATCTAGTGTCATTTACACCATTACCTAAAACAGTGGTGTCACAAGCTTCACAGGCTGCGGGCACACCCGTGTCCCCTCTTCTGATACACTAAAAGGGATAAGTGACCTATATATTACTCAGCACTCCTCTGACCTCCCTGCCAGATCTTTAGTGCCATTTGCCTACTGAGAAAGCATTTTGAAAGTGTTCTTGCCTATACCATGTACTAGACTTCCTTGTCACGTCCCTTGACTACGATCCTTGTCATCTGCCCAGACTTTCCTGCCTGTTCCCGACCACAAGCCTTCTCTGCGATTTTGTACCGTGTTACACCTCAGCCACCACCACAGGCAAGTTGAGCCAGGGGTAGTAACCTGAGGTTCATCTGCCACAGCAAGTCCATCCTGCCTTGCGACGGGCTCTGGTGAAAACTGGCGGCCCCTTAGACTCCGCTCTCTGGTGCAGCTTACACCACTGCTTGTGGTGGCTCAGTGGATCCACTACTTACGGTCCATACAGCAATATCTGGCCATGAATCCCGCCATGGTGCCTGACATCCGAGATGTCTGCTGGGGGATCTGTTTAGATTTCTGGGCAACTACTCACAGCTGACTGCCATGATGCAGCAGCTTAGCAACGACCATCGGCAGCTATCTCAGCATCTGTGGTGTTCGTTGGTCCCAAGCTGTGACTCTCCATGCCGTCACAATTTGACGGAGACCCTAAAGCCTGCAGGGGGTTCATCACACAGTGCACCATGCACATGGAACTCATGGCCAATCAGTTCCCTACTGAACAGTCCAAGGGGGCTTTCGTGGTCAGCCTGCTCTCTGGGAAAGCCCTGGCATGGGCCACTCCCCTCTGGGACAGGAACGATCCAGTCACAGCTAATCTCCATGCATTCCTGGCCAAGTTCCACAATGTCTTTGAGGAACCTGCATGTGCATCTTCTGCCGAGTCTGCACTGCTGAACCTGCGTTAAGGGGACTCTACTGATGGGGAATATCCCATCCAATTCCACACTCTGCCTTCGGAATGGTCATGGAATGACACGGCACTACATTCAAGAAGGGCCTCGCCAGCAGAATAAAAGATGTGCTGTCTGGTCGGAACCTTCCATCCTCCGAGTGACCTAATCCACTTGGCCACTCATATAGACATTCGGTACGGCAAGAGGAGCTTCGCCAAGAATGTGAACCAGTTTGGCGACGCTGCCTACCCAGTCTTGCTCTGTTTTTTCAAAGGACGCCACTGCCTCCTGCCGAAGAGCCCATGTAAGTGGACAGAGCCCACTTGACTCCACAAGAATCTGCGTCTCTATTGCGCCAGTCCAGAGCACTAACGCACGACCTGCCCACAATGCCTGGGAAACGCACGCACCTAGACTACATGGGAGAGGCGTCCCTAGGTTTATATATTTCCTCTCCATGTCTGACCATGCCAGTGGGAAATTCTATTTGCTTGAGAATCTCATTCCAAGCCTCTGCTTTCCTGGATTTCATATCGGAATTTCGTGGACGCTTCCCTGGTGAATAAGTTTCGCCTCCTGGTGGTCCTCCTAGACAAACCTCTGGTCATCTCCTCCATTAGTGGGGAACTCCTAAATGACTCCATTTAGTACCATACTAAACCTGTGTCTCTTCAGGTGGGGGGGTGCTACACAAAGAAGAGATCATGTTCTTTGTGTTATCCCGTTCTTCCTCAGCAATTTTCCTGGGACTTCCATGGCTACAGCGCAGTGCCCCTCTGCTCAACTGAAAGATGGGCAAAGTCACACGTTGGGGACAAGACTGCCGTCTGGTGTCCCCCCCCCCCCTTCTCCACTGACAGGAAACTCTCCTTCCAAGTCTCTGCCTGCATTGTATGAGGATTTCACTGTTTTTTTCTGAGAAGCAGGCTGAAACCCTTTTGCCTCATCATCCTTATGATTGCTCTATAAACCTGCTGTACTAGTCCTTCTTGGGGCAGAGTCTTTCCATTGCCTGTGCCAAAGACTCAGGCCATGTCAGCCTATATTCAAGAGAATCTCTAGAAAGGGTTTATCCGCAAGTCTTCTGCTGTCGGTGCTGTATATTTCTTCATGGAAAAAAGAAAGTTTAGTACATTTACGTTTTGAATATTTTTCCCCCCCCCCGAGGGTCAAAAAAATAATCAGGGAACCGGTATTTGTTTTTTCCAAAATTATAAAATCTTTGCCCTTTCCCCTTTTGCACCCCAAATTTCTTTTAAACTGGATTTTGCTTTGGGGCCCAATATATTTGTTCTACCCGTAAAGGTGATGGTGGGAAGATGACCATTAATACCCCGTAATGCTCTTTGGTCTGTGCAATGCCCAAGAATTTGTAAATTAAATTTTCAGAGACCTCCTATAGTCTTGTGTCGTCAGGTATCTGGTTTGACATCCGATTTTTTTCCCCCAAACCCCAGAATCCCATTGTTTAAAGGTGCTGCCAGGTATAAGGTTAAGAAGTAATTGTCTTTTACCCCTAAGCTGGAGAAGTGCATCCTCCATCAGACCAGCTTACCCTTCCTTTGGTACACAATCTCAGACAGAGGACTACAAGTGGACCTTGCTAAGTTGTCAGCCTCCAGGCCCCCCAAAAAGCTTCTTGGGTTTTTGAAAAATTATTCCGTCAATTCACCATATTTTCTACGGGTTGGGGGCACCGATTGTAGCGCTTAACAGGAAGGATGTAAATCCCAAACCTTTGCCACTGGTGGCAGAAGAAGTATTCTTCTGGGAAATTCTGCTTTTTGCCCCCTGCCCGGGTTTGTCTCCCCCTTGGCACTAAAAAAATCTTCTTCATAGAGGTCGTTTCCCCTTCCGGGGGGAAAGCTGAAGTGGTTTCATGAAAAAAAAAGGCCCCAAAAGGCAAAACCATCCCATGGGGTTTTTCTTCCCCAAAAAACCTTTTTTCCTCCATTTGAGGAAAAAAAAACCCCAACTTTTGGGGGGATCAAGAAATACTGGCCATAAAAATTTGGGCCCCGGGGGAAAAGGGGGCGTCCCCCTCCCCGAGGGGGGCTTCTATCTTTTTATTTTATAAAGGCCACAAGAATTTTATTCTTTTTCAAAACGTTTTGGGGTCTAAATCCAAAGACAAGCAAAGGGGGTAATCTTTATTTTTTTTTTCCCAAATTTTCCCAAACCACTTCTGT
Source organism: Phyllomedusa bahiana (assembly GCA_025379985.1). Classification (NCBI taxonomy): domain Eukaryota; kingdom Metazoa; phylum Chordata; class Amphibia; order Anura; family Hylidae; genus Phyllomedusa; species Phyllomedusa bahiana. Next base: position 28,906 of record JAODAL010004213.1, on the reverse strand, counting down.
CGCCGAGAAGTAAATCCAAAGGCCCATACCCCTCCCCTGCTTCTGGGTTATAGGTTGGGAAACGGCCTTCCGGGGCACATTCCTCTGAAAGCTTTATTTCTGCAGCTCCCCAGTCTCCCCTGTTCCCCTGGGAAAGGGCTTATGTGCGCCCTGTGTTCAGGAAGGGGAAATTTTTAAATGGGGGCCATTGGGTCATGGTGGGGGCATCCCGGAGGGGAAAGACAAAAAAATTGTTAGCTCATATATTGTTATTTCTAGTAAAACTAGATTTTTGTTAAAAAAATTCCAAAACTTCATGGAAAAATCGTCTCAAGGGGGCAGGCCTGCTGCAACCTTGGGCCCAAATTTGGGTTTGTCCTTGGGCTCACATTGGAAAACGGGTTTTATCATTTCTTTAAACCCCCATCCGTAATACCTGTCATTTGGGTGGTCATGGCCAATTTTCTTAAAATGTCAAAACTTATACCATGTTGGTTTGCCTTCAGCTCCAAGCCTCGCCCAAACCCTTTTTTTCCGCCAAAACTTCCCTTTCCACATTTTTTTTCCCCCGCAAATCGTCCCTGATTGGGGGGGGGGGGGGGGGGGTCCCTATGGGGGTTCAAAATTTGGTGTGCCCTTTTGCTCTTTTTGCAGGTTAAAAAAGGCTTTTCCCCGCTTTCCCTCCCCCCCAACGAACAGTCAAGTACATAGGGTTAACCAGCTCTTGGGTAATTACTTGTGCCACTGTGTTGGCATGTCAAGATTGGGTGGTTTCCCGTCTATTGCTGTGGGGGGAGAATTCTCCTACAACTTTTGGATCAGTTTCTTTCTAGGGGGCTCCGCTTTTTTATTTTTGTCTAAAGGGAAAATTTTGGGGGCTCTTGTTCCAAAGGCTCACCTTTCCGTAAACCCCTTTCCTGTCAAATTGGGGCCCTCCCGGTCCCAAGGGTCGTAAAAATTTAAAAGGGCCAGGGGTCCCAATTGCTAAGTGCTGACCCTATATTACCCAGCACTCCGTTGACTGGATCTTTAGTGCCATTAGCCTACTGAGAAAGTGTTGCCCAAGTGTTCTTGCCCATACCATTACCAACCCGAATTTTCCTTTTCCTCCCTTTTTCTTGGGTGTCTGCCAGAAACCCTTTTTTTCCTGTCCCCCTACAAGCCCCCCTGTAAATTTTTTTTACTTGGTTTCCCTTGGCCACCTCTGCAGGCAAGTTGCGCCCAGGGTAACGACATAGGGTTTATCCCGCCACCAAGTTTCCCTCCTGCCTTTTGCCCGGGGGGTCTTGTGAAAAAACCCGTGGCCCCTTAGCTCCCCTCTCTTTGGGGCCCGGGTTTAAAACCCCTTTCTTGTGGTGGCTCATTGAATCCACTACTGGTGGTCTTACAGTGGGTGACGTGTTCAATACTTATTTTACCTGCTGTATGTGACAATAGCACAAAAGAACACAGACGAAGAATAAAAACAAAAAAATATCATTTAAATAGAAAAGGCTTTTTAAATGCTGACAAAACCAAAAATTTTTCCCTATCAAAAATTCAAAAGGGGGGTTTTGTAATAAAAAAAAACCTTTTTGTCACTCCAGTGGGAACACAAAATGATTAAGGGGTTTATACATTGTCTTTTAAAAACCATTAAAAATTAAAAACGTTTTTTTAAAAAAGACATAAGCTATGTTTTCATCATAAAAAATAGAAAAACAGACTTTACCCAAACATTGTTCTAACATCACCGTAATGAAATACACAGAGGAATAATGACAAACACTAATATAACATCTCAATAGAACACAGACCGAAAAGAAAAAGGGAAAAAAAAAACCCAAGCGTTTTAATTGCAAAAGGAATACAAAAAAAAAGGGCAAAAAAACTATTGTGAATTACCCCCAAAAAAAACAGGGAAAATTGGGAGAAAAAAAAATTTCCCTTTTTTGAATTCCCCAAAACTAAACACACCCAATTTTATAAAAAAAAAAAAATGGGGTTTTTAATCGCAATAGCTAAGGCTATGTTCTTTTCGGCTACGATTTTTGGGTTTCTTTTCCCCGCGGGATTTCGCGGCCGTTTCTGCGGCTCTAATACGGCAAAATTTCACCCCAAATCAAATTCCCCGGGAATCCAAAAAGTTCTCATAGAGAAAAAAGGGGGTTCCCCCCCTCCCCAGGGCGGACCCAAAAAAAGATTTCGCGGGAGAGATAAGTGAATGTCATTTATTCCCGGCCTTATGCGCCACGAGGGAATGGGAAAAAACTATGGGGCTTTTAAAAGGGGGGGCGGGGGAAACTTCCGAACATCCCCGCTGTAATTTAGGAGGTTTTCTGTAGCCCCGCAATTTTGCTGTGTGAACTTAAACCCAAAAGGAAACAAGAATAAATAAAAAAACTATGGGGTCAAAAGTTGTAGGTACCTTTAAAAAATGAAGGGCGGGGTTTTTGTGATTTCAATTGAAAAAGAAAGAAAATATAAAAAAAATTTATAATATATAAAAATTTTTATATATATAGTTTAGGCAATTGTGTAACATCACAGTTGAATTTCAGCCTAAGAAAACTATTTTAAAGTTATTCAAATTTAGCATGATTTTAGGGTTTAGGGTAATTTATTCAATGGGTGTTGAGTCTGTGTGAAACACATGTTTTAGATAGTGTTTTTGGGTCCGTTTTGTCGGAAACCCCCAAACACATAAACTAACAAGGCGTATGAATTTTCATTTTCTTTTAACCCGGAAACCCCGGGATTGGGGTTCACCCCGAGGGATCGCCAATGCGTGTCTCATTTTCGGTTTTTTCGGATCAGGCTTTTGGGTCCGTTCCCAAAAAATTTTCAAAAACTTGGGGCCGGGAAAAACGCCCGCCCCCCCGGGAAAAAAAAAAAAAAAAAAAAAAAAAAAAACCCCTTAAAAAAAATTTTAAAATATTTAAAGGGGCGGGTCCTTTCTGCATCCAAACATGCAGCTGTGTGTTGGATCCAATCGACGCTGAGTTTTTGGATGCGATTTTTGGATCCAACACGGTTCCAAAAACGCCGTGTGAACGACCCCTTATAAATGAATGAGTACAAACATAGTGACATCACTACAGAACACAGCTTAGAAATGTATACGCAGTCTCACGTAACTTAAAAAAATGATAGTGCAGCTTATAAGGAAAAACATAGGTTGTTGTGACATATCAGAACAGAACATAGACATGGAATAAAGAAAAGCCCTATACTTACATCCCTATGTTAGAACATGCCTGAGGAATAAAGACAAACACTGACATCACAATAGAACACATAGGAAAAATAGAAATAAAAACTATTACTACATCATTACAATAGTACAAAGTTTTTAAATTAATACACAGCCTCTTATGCCACCATTATAAAGAAATACAGGTTATTGTGAGATCACCTCATTAGAACATATTCATTAGTACAGTATATGAACAAACACTACCACAACATCATCAGAATAACCACAGGCAAGGAATAACTTCTGTGACATCAGAATAGAATAACTACGATGTTGAGGATTAGTTATCACATTAGTTATTCCTAGCTTGTATTCTATTGTGAGGAGTAGTAATTGAAGCCTGTGTTCTAGTCTGATGTTGTCACATTAGTTAAGGAATAACGGAATACAAGCTAGGAATTACTACTGTGACGTCCTAATAGTAGTCATTCACAGTTATACGTACTGTATCATGCTGATGACACAGTTAACATTCTTTGTCCGTATACTCTATCATGTTGATGTCACAGTAGTTATTCTTTGCCTGTATTCTATCATGATGATGTCACAGTAGTTATTCTTTGCCTGTATTCTATCATGATGATGTCACAGTAGTTATTATTTGCCTGTATTCTATCTTGATGATGTCACAGTAGTCATTCTTTGCCTGTATATTCTATCATGATGATGTCACAGTAGTTATTCCTTGCTTGGGCTCTATTGTGATGAGTAGCTATGTCAGCCTGTGTTCTATTCTGATGAGGTCACAGCAGTGTCGGTGCGTCCTTCTATTATATCACTGAGTACTTAACTAGTTGGAATCTAATTCACACACCCAATTGTATTAATCTCTTGTTATGCCGGGCTCCTTTAGGAATTGTACACTGTAGACCCCTCCGTATACTCCTTGCCTAGAATATCTGCTCTATTACATATTCTTCCCATTGTGACCTTTCAGTCATCGTGTACTCTCTAGTTTGTATTTGTATGCTTTGTGTTCTGCCAGCTGTCTCTCCACTTCCTACTAAAGGCTACACGTAGCTAGTGGCATTGTTCCCACTGGCTCCAAGAAGAGCAAATTCCTCCAACAATTTTTATTCCAGCGGAAGGACGCTGTCTGTCTTTTCGTATATTTTAGGAACAATGTGTGTAGTTGTACTGCTGACATCTCTCTAATTTACATACTAGAAAAATAATAACCTCAGTATTTGGCTAAACATTCACTGATGTATTTTTTTAAATGTATTTTTTCAATGCCAGCATAAAAAGAGAAAAAAGTCTACAATTTTAATACATTGAAAAATTATGACAAAAGTAGCCAAATAAGAGAAAAATCAAGGCAAACATAAATTAAATAGTGCCACAGAATAAAGAAAATGTAAATGAAGAACTCAAAACACCAAATGTGTTGTGCTGCATGTAAATAAAGAAACCTCACATAAAATATATAAATTAGGATATGCACACTCTTGATAGTTGTTCGAAGGAGGAACAGCTGTAATTTCCTGCACAGAGGGCGAAGGGGGCCATGCCCATTTTGAATTTAGGGGCATGTTTACATTCTACTAGTTCAGTAGAAGTCCGGTCTGCAGGCTATCGAGAGATAGAACAGGTCTGTACTATAGTATCTAGGAGCTGATGCAGCCCATACAAGAGGGTTTTCATGCTACCACATGCCATCACTTTAGAAGATGGGAGAAATGAAGAAGGAAATGTGAGTTTTCTGATGGGGAAGCACGGTTATCATTTCCCCTACTTCAACCTCTTCGATACTTTTACTGATATCAGATTTAAATTAAAAAAAAAAACAAGCCCAAATATGTATTGCAGTATATAAAAGAAGTATGCCCCAAACCCAAAGGGGACTATCCCACAATTATTTCAAAAGGGGGGAAAGTGACTAATGTTTTTGCATCTAGAATCTGTTGTAAAATGGGCCAAAACATGGTTTAATTTAGACATCTAGTCTTAAAGGGGTTGTCTCACTACATTGATTCATCTTCCCTAGTCCTGTTTTCTTGGTTTCAATTTAAATTTTGGGGGGCAGTTTATATCTTCTAGTAGGTTTGCAGTAAATCGGGTCGGGCGGGGTTTATCAGGAGAGATAGAACGGTCGTAGTATACGCCCACGCTGGCAGCCTTTAGGAAGATAGAACGGGTCTTAGCTAAAGTCCTGAGGAGCTGATGCACCCATCAGGGGGGTCATCTCAGAATAGGTAGGACACTGTTACTGGACATCTATTGCAAAGTGACTTGTTTTTGCAAGATATTTAAAAAGCAGCAATCCTTGTAGTGAAACAGCCCCTTTAAACCTTAATTTGTTTCAAACACATTTTGCTCCTCATCTGACAACGGGTGTGGATTACATGGACAGATATGTGGCTTCACTGGAAGGGGCATGGTTTAAATGCAACAAACGTATGACTAAATTTTATTGTAGGACATTGATAGAGTAGTGAACTGCTTCTATGCACTATGTATGGGGAGAAGAAGTAGAAAGGAAGTGCACTTAGGGCCACATGTATGAAAACTGTCTAGGTCTAAAATTCACCTTGTTTCCATAGCAACCAATCAGAGCACCCGTTTCATTTTTCCAGAGCACTATATGAAATGAAAGGGGCGCTCTGATTGGTTGCTATGGGCAACAAAGTGAATTTTAGACCTAGACAGTTTTCATACATGTGGCCGTTAGTGTAGTATGTTTGTATCAACAAAGTGGCAAGCAGTTAGTGCACTCACCTTTCCGAGTTGTGCACTGTGGGGTCCAACTGTCGATGAGCTGTGATGCACTTTTCACTGGGTAAAGCTACCTCAAGAATAAACGGGAAGTATATCTCTCCCAGGAGAATAAATGTATAGCCGAAAAAAGATATGTAATTCACTGGACTGGACTATAAAACTTAATTTTATTTATTAATACGTATGAATATACATAAAAAGGAGTCACTTCCACTCCAAAGTACAAACAGCCAAACAATTGAAAATGCTATCCCTGGATAATAATCCTACATGGGAAGCTACCTATCACAATTATGGGATATTCGTCCCTATAAGGACGGTCCCACCTGGAACCTGAGGGGGAATTTATCCCTATTATACCCTATACACGGGAAAGTAGTATAACTTTATTGTATTCCCTGTGCAAAAATTATATTAAAACCAAAAATAACAAACACCCCAAGATACACCATAGAAAAAGTCAGGCTATCACATAAACCACCAAGCCCAACGCGTTTCGTACCCCAATGTGTGGGGACTCATCAGGGGCAAAAACCCATAGATGTTAGCCTTAGATGCAACACATAATATAGTACAAAGGATGCACAAAGTCACAAAATGGTAGCCAGGCAGTAGATACAGTGCTATCCATAAAAAGGTTATATATTTCTACTTATAGTGCGGCTATCCAGCTGACAATGATATACTGACTCACCAGTTCCGGTGTGGAGTCAGACACAGCTCAAATACATCATTGGTTACTTACAGTAATACTGAGAACTATCCTAGGGCATCATTTTAACATGCGAATTCACCCAGGAGAAGTCTCACTACAGCAGAGCCACACCAGGTAAGATATATATTCAATGTTTGGACGCCTACAGAGCACCTTATTCTTGAGCTAACTGTAATAAGATGCGGAGTGCCGCATCACAGCGCGCGTCTCTGTACACTTAGTTCGCGCGCCTCAGTTGTTCGGCGTCTGAAGCTACCTCACCCTGTTAAACGTTGGCCCGATGGGTGATGTTGGTAAGAGTATCCAACAGCATAAAGTAAGGAATACCAGCAGGGTAAAGGATAACAGCACTGTCACAAAACTCACAGTTCCTCTTATTTTAAGCAGGAATGAGGGGTATCAAAGTGGTATCCCTCAGAGTGGGGCCAAATGGAATAGAACTAACCTTTGATTTTACTAAGGGATCTTGAAGAAAGCCTAGTGAAACAGACAAAGCCCACTGGGTAGTATTTTTACAGGAAATTACATTGAAGTCAGAGCTCTTGAAAGCAGATTCTAAAAGTCACTTTAAGTGAGGACTTGTATGAAGCAACCCAGGCTTGGTGGGGGATTTTGTAAAAAAACTGAAATCTAAATCTGGTTCTATATTGTTAAATATTTTATTCCGAGTGGCATTAGTGTAACGGAGGGGAGTGGGAAGATAAGTATGTGGTTTTTTACACAGCACAGCCACAGGCCTCAACAGCACTAATTTTACAATGCACCTAGACAAACCCCTTAACTAGATGCCACTTGCCTGTTGACTATAAATGTCTGGGTGGTTGACATCCAACGCTGCATTCACATTCTGGAACGTCCATGCAGAATATACAGCTGCACGCCAGTTGTTCAGCTGCGCGAGTGGAGAACGAACTGCCCGCAATAACCAGCTCTCCACTGTGAAGACAGGGATGGCTTAATACTGCAATGCCCTTTTGATGTTTTTATATACAGTGCTCAATGAGTGCTGTATATAAAGATAGCTAGGAAGCCTCCCGGTAACGGCAGTCGGGGACCGCTGGAGCTTGGTAACTGCAGATGCTGCTGGATCTTATCAGACACAGATTGTCTCTGCATAGACTTCAGGGGGTGTTTCTCCCCCTAAATTTCCCCTGTAAATGGGGCTAATATATCAGTGGGTCTTGCAGGAATACATGTTCTATTAGAGCACGGGTGTCAAACTGCGGCCCTCCAGTTGTTGGGAAACTACAACTCCCATCATGCCCACTGTTATAGATTATACAAATGCATGATGGGAGTTGTAGTTTCCCAACAGCTGGAGGGCCACAGTTTGGCACCCCTGTATTAGAGCACATGGGCAGCATAGAGGTGGGTTCCTCAATGGGGCCATGGCAGAGTAATGAATAGCTGACAGCTGTTTGCTGGGAATCCCATCACTAATAAAAAAAACCTGCCACTTACCTCTCATATAGCCACTGGAGCTCTGGCTTCTCCCTCTGGTCCCTCACCCGACATCACTTTCATGTAGCCAATCACCAGCCTCCATGGTCATGTACCATCCACGCAAGCATGTGACCACTGAGGCCAGTAATCAAATGCATTCTCACAGGAGCCATAAACATGGTGTAACGGCTGAGGGACTGCCTAGGGACAAAGTGCTCTGGAACCACTATGATGGGAGAGGCAAGTACCAGTTGATATATTACTTTAGGTAGTGATAAAGTTTTTTTTTTTTTTTTTTTAAGTCTTAGAAAACCCCTTTAATGTAATAATTCTTCACACAGATTGCCATGTATATCTTGGCCACACTTTACGAACGTTTTCTACTAGTGAGAAAAGCATGGATATTCCCTTCACTTAGTCCATCACAAACTGCTTCTCTGTTCTGAAGCTTCTATTTTTTTTCCTAGTAATTTTATTTTTTGGGCAACTTGACTGAACCTAATTGAGAAGCAACTGCTCATTGTCAATGACAACATATGGGCTCTTTTAGCCCAAGAATAATCAGCTGAGTTATGCCTTTCAGATTTACTACACAGTACTTCTGAACTTCTATACATCAAATCCTTTGATCACATATATAGTCACTACTGGCTGATGTATATAAAGTATATACCCAGATTAGAGCACGGTTCCCTGGTGTTTTACTCTTTACTATTAACATCAGATTGTTTTTCACAAATGGCACTGGTTTGCTATGGAAATTGTCCGCTAACTGCAAGTACAATTGCCTGAATGAGTAACATGATACAATCACACAGCAGGAATTTAAAATCTGAAAATGCTTTGAGGTGTCCTATACTCCCTGAGGCCCCAAGCAAGCAGGTGTACATGTGGTGCTCTGTGGGGGAGAGCAAAGCTTAGAAACCATATTGTATGATCGTGTTCTCAGCAGAGCGTCTGATCTTCAGATCCACCTGGATTAGTGTCCTTCAACTGATAAGGAAAAATAATTAGAAGTCGTCATCTGGACCTTTTGGTGACAAAGAATTCTCAGTGCTGTGTTCTCAAACAGTCGTCCTAAGTTGTTTCATGTCTTTAAAATTCATATCAGACACAAAGTCCAGAACAATGTACAGTATATGCATATCTGTAAAGTTTCATTTCCATTATTGTATAGCAGGCTCTAAAGGTCTGAACACGTGCTAAATTTTTTGTTGGAAAAATTAATTGCAGAATCCGCCACTGAAATCCATAGCGATGCCCTCACACTTCAGTAGTGGGCTTTTTCACCACGGTGTTTGATGTGGACGCTAATCAAGGTCTTCGCTACGTGACACGGAATCTAATGAGATTCTGCATTAAAAGGAGACGTGACTTTTGACGAATCCAAATCATGGATTCCAAATCCTCAACTGAAAAAATCTGTACCATGGTGTAAGCAACTGCATGGAATCCCACTGAAAAATAGGATGAAGATGCCATGCAGAATTTATGTTGAACATCCCATTAAGACCCTATCCACATTATGCTTTGGGCTTCCATTATAGATATCCATCGGGATACCTTGAAAAAAAATCTCCCTAAGGATACCACAACACTGTCATAGGACACAATAGGCAGTGTCTCTTTTGGACTACATTTGTTCGATTTCCTGCCTTAAATGACAAGCACAGAAACGTGGTCTACCATTTTCTTTCCATTTTGGATGGGAAATGGGACAAAGCTAGTGCAAAACTGACTACTTTGTCCTAGTATTTCTTATAGCCCTCATCGCAACATCCATTGGCAAACTTTTTTCAAGATATGCCCACAAATACCAATACAAATACCAAGGCCCAAAATGTTATGTGAATGAAGCCTGAAAAAACTGCTTTTTTTAAATATATAGTATAATGCTTTACACAGCAGCTTGTCCTGTTCAGATTGGCTGTTATGTATAAGGAAAAACCCACCACAAACAGCAGCCCGCTCCTGTTTATTATCAGATGATTGGTCCTTTTAGACCAAAATAGGCACTGGACTATTCAGTCGGTTCAATTGGTCAGTATTGATGCTGGTCTGCAATGGGTGGTCCAAGGCAACCTCTAGGATCTATTTAAACCAAGGAGTGGCTGTGATGTTTTAACCTGCCTATAGTGCGGTTCATCTTTGTTTGCCATCATGCATCTTTGGACTATGTGTAAGTATATCTTTTGTTTCAGCTTGTACGAGTCAATTCATTAATACTATGTTTCTTTTGGCAGATCTATGTTACATCATTTTGTTCATATACTTTCCTAGGATATCTTGTCATCTGAGTTCATTTGTCCTGGGTTTCCTATCCTGTCTTTTTCTAATGGTTCCTTATTGACATTGTAAGTATATTTTGATTTAAAGGGATCAACAATACATCCCTACCTGGAGGATAGGTAACATCATTTTTTCTATCTATATTTATTGTTTTTGGACTGGTATGTTTTTCTGTGTTTCACCTTCTCATTTAACATAATTCTCCGTGATGCTCCTTGATGAACCCACTGACTGTGGGAGAAACGCGTCGGAGTTTTGAAGTATATATTTGGGTTTTGTAGTTTGGAGTATATTTTTGTCTTGGTTAACAGCATCACTAACTATCTAGTCATAATAGGGATTGGTAGGGTTTGTGTTAGCAGGTGTGCTGCGGGTTCACCCTTTTCGGGGCGGGTACCCTATTTGTGTAGGCAGGCTCTTATATTAGGATGTAATAGGGCTAGCTCTCTTTTTATATATGATTTATTAAAGGTTAAGTTTTATGCTATCTATAGGGGTCATTTTCTCCTATGTTTTCTGTGATTCGTTAGAAACATATGAAAACCTGATTTTTATCTTAGCAAGGATTGGTTACAGAATGAAAGTAGCTAAACCACATCCGAGAAACAGATAACTGCAGCACAAAAACTGAGCCTCTGATAAACTAAGGTCTCACATGTTACACTATTCTGCTCACTCCATGGACATGCAATCAGCCAGAGGTACACTTATCTTAGACCATGCACTCAGTCATGTTTTGTAGCCACTGTGTGATCAGTGACCTGCATGTAGATAGAGGAGAGTCACATCTGTAAGAGGGAGCAGACTGCATTACCCGGTGATATCTGCCGTCCATATAGCACCCTGCTGGATGCACAGCACAGGTGGCTTTATTTTTTTTTTACAGTATATCCGATAATGATAGGCTGTACCCATTTGGGAAAGGGTTACATTATTAGGGATCTGTGTGGCTGTAACGTCATAACCCATCAGTACCACACAACAGCCATGTATGTACTTTTTAGACTAGTATTACATCTGCGTTGAAGGATTCCATTCAGAAATTCTGACAGATCCATTGTAATAGGGTCTGTGTATTCTTTTCTTAGGGTGGGCAAAACTAGTCTGGACCCCATCAGTCAAAAAGTGGTGCCGCAACCTAGTAAAACGTTTCACAGAAGTATCTCTAAGTATCTCTAACATAGCTTTAAATAATATACAAATTAAAATAGGTAACAGGATCACATATCAACAATTAGAATGAGCAACACTTCCTACCCTCGGATAGTAAAATGAATGAGGTGGCAACTGATTCTAACAATAATCCTAGTCAATGGTCATCAATTCTTCTAATGGGAAACCTTTTGAGGATGGGAAGACAGCAGCTTGGAGATCATTGTGTATTATTTATTGGCTGAAATGACACACTGTACGTCACGCACTTTTTATTGAAGTTACACACACAGCACCTTGGTTCTTGGCATTTTTGTTGTTTGTGGTATATACATAGTCGCCTTCATTTATTATCGTTGTCAGAGGGTATGTTCACACAGCGGGTGGGTTATTTTGATGAGGTCATGGTCTGATAAATCTGATCTAGTTCACATTGAAGAAGGCTGATCCTAAACACTGAGAAGTCAGGAAACTCCTAAATGAATTCCTATAAAAGGATTAATATAAGTGTGTATAAAGCAAGCTCTGTTCCCATTCAGAGTATCTGTATGGGTTTTACCGAGTATTCCCCTATTTTTGGTGGCCAAATTCAGGGCTTTGGAGTTGGTAAGCTAAGGCTCTGACTTCTCAATTTCTCTAACTATTACTCCCTCATACATGGCGCATGTTTAAGTGATACTTCACTGTAGTAAAGTGGTAACATCAGGTTTTTTATCACCTTATGATACAATAATCAAGATATTTAGGTAGAACAGACACTGACGAGCAAAATGTTAATGTTTTGATCTTTTAAATCTCCTTATCTCACCATCCACTACAACTTTTTAGATGAGGCTACCATCATTTTATAGACAATCATCTTACCTATCTTATATATAAATTTGACTTGCAAGTATTTAGCATCTGCTTAGTTCTGCAGATTCTTGTCATGTAACTGTATGTTACTGTTTTGCTCCTAAAAATCAAAATGTTAACTTTTATTACTTTGTTAGTATTTGGGAAATCCACCTTTGGATTTCAGCAGTGACTGAATCCTTCTGGGCTCTGGATCAGATTCAAGCATGTCTCGACCGAAATCTGATCCCAGGTCTCCCCTACACACTCCCAATGTTGGTGCAGACTGGACTTGAGTACAAATACAGCTTTTTCTTCAACTCTACCCATAAGTGTTTTATTGGGTTGAGATCTGGGAATGGTGGAGGCCAATACAGCAACTCTACTTCATTGTCATTGATCCATTTCTTCGCCAAACTCGACACATGCTTCGGGTCGTATTCTGCAGGAACACTATGTCATCCTTTTCATAGTACTCGAGTGTATGAAGTAACTCATCTTGTAGGACACTCACATAGAGCTCAGCATTGAGACCACCATCGATCCTTGTCAAGTACCCAATGCCTTTGGCTGTAAAACAACCCCATATCATCAGGCTTCCTCAACCGAAATTGACAGTTTCTTCAATTTCTCGATCCATTAGCCACTTTTTTCTTGATTCTTCAAGACCCATTTGCCCCCATCAGAGCCCGGTCTATTGACTTTCATCTCATCGCTCTAAATCACCTGTTTCCATTCTTCCACTTTTCGTATTTTTTTGCAAACTCGAACAAACACTTCTTATGATGAGACTGAAGTTGAGGCTTCTTCACCTTTTTTCAGGCCATCATTCCAGACCTGTGTAATGTGTGTTGCATGGTGCTTGCATGGACGTCTGTGATCTCACTATTACGAAGCATATGAGCCACCACCACTGCCGTGTTTGTCATGCCAGAACTGATAGACCTTTTAATGAGCTGATTTGTCGACTGATATTTTGCTTGCACATCTACCTCTTGGCTTTTGAATGGATGGACTTCATTTCATATTCTTAAAGGTTTCATGGCCTCACATGATGCAGTTTGGCAATTTTCTTGGCCCAGAGACGCTATCAGTGAGCTGGATGATGCTGCTTCTCTTTTCTTGGAAAATCTTCTTCATGGCTGCTCCAACCAGTGACCTTTCACTTGGGAATCAGCCTAAAAACACACTGACCTATTGGAGAATGTGATAACAGGCTGTTATTTGTAGTAACAAGAATAAAAAGATTGTCCCACCACCAGAAGCAAAACAATAACAATGCAGTTACATGACAAGAATCTATGTATCAAGCATAAGCATATACCTATTTAAGCATATGCTAAATAGTTGCAGGTCAAAGTTATGTATAACATAGCTAAGATGATGTTCTATAAAATAATGGTAGTCTCACATTCACAAATGTAGCGGATGGTAAGATATGGAGCATGAAAGTCAAAAGTTCTAAACATTGTTACCTTTTTGCTTCTCAGTGTAAAATATATTTATTGGATACAACTTTAGAAAACAAAAAACTTTAATAAATTGTAACTATGCAAAACACTGCAGTAAATGGGAAAAAATGGTTTTCAACAAAAACATATTGAACTACATTTGTTGAGCCTATGAATTTGTTCTGAGAAATAGTATAGCCTCCATCAGATCCTTCATAGATGACCTCAAATCTGATATAATTATTTCCAGAATAGAGAACGGCGTCTCTACACTAACTTTGGTTGGTGGCAAAGTAGGGACCACTGGGGCAACATTTCTAAATCTCATGGTATAAAGGAATTGCCTCGTGCAATTGGTTTTGATGAACTGACAAACTCTTCTACTTCTTTGAGAGCAAGTGAAAAATTTTGCTGAAATCTGGTCAATCTGTTTGTTATGGGAATCTTTTCCCCTGTGGTAACGCTTTGCCTGATCCATGTCATCCAAATACTTTTAGATATTAAATTCCTCATCTGATGAGGCTGAAGATATGGGAGCAGTAGCACTGGCAAGACCCAATTGTTCTTGTTCTTGGCACTGCATTGAACTAACTGTACCAATATATGTTTTGGGAGTCAACAGCTGTGGCCACAATAGTAGCTGAGTACGTTCGGGTGGAAGGGTAGGCAGAGCGGAAGTGAAGGGGCGAGTCGGGTCCTCCCCTTCCGCCCGTTCGCCCGTTGGGCGACACAAGGAGCAATCCCACCCTCCCTCCCTAGTTTTGGGTTTCATTGTGGTAGGAGCATGGGTGAGGTTGTCATGGTGGCCGTTGGCAGCGGGGGTTCTTGGAATTGGACGAGGAGATACGGTGAGGGAGTCATTCGGGGTATGATTCCCTCATGGTTTGGAAAATGGTGAATTGACCTGGCGAAGGTGGTAGGCTCTTGCAGGCTGGAATCCCTGTAGAGCAAATTGGTTGAGCCATCTTGTATGGCTTTAGGACCCCCGAGCCAGAGGAGTACGGCTGGGGGTAAATGGTGGTTTGTTCCCTTCAGGGATTTGGTCGCCATGTCGTTGGTTGGTTCCAAGGACCTCTGCCCCATCTGCTTGTGGTGTTCATGGAGTTAATGTTTACAGTACTTATGGGAATGTATATATATATATATATATATATATATATATATATATATATATATATATGTAAGTTGGGTTGTGATGGAGATACATCTATACATATTGGAGAGTTTATGTTTATATGGCAATTTTATTTATGTTATATTTTGATAAATAAAACGGCTGCTGTGGCCAATTTAATCCAGTCAGTTGTAAGTGTTCATTTCAGGGGGTCGCAGCAGAGAGGGGTAGGTATGGTCGGATGGTTGGGTGGTGCTGAACAAGAATCAGCGCTGCAGGAGTCATGAAAGATGTAGGTGCCACAAAACATAAAGTGAGAGCGGCAGCAAACTCAGGGGGAGACCTGGCATCAAAAGCTTTAGGGCATGTTCCCACGGCACGGGTTTTTGGCCGAAAATTAGCAGAACCGGGCGTTATGGGAAACCCGTGCAGCAGTCCCCACTGCACGGGTTTTCCGCCCAGCGGTTTTTCCGCCCGCGGGCTGCCCGAAAATCATTGAGCATGCACATTCTTCCGTCGAGTTTCCGGACGGAATATGTGCATCTCTATGTGAAGGGGGAGGGCTTATCGCGGAGAAAAGCCGCCCTCTCGCGACCGTAGGGACGGCCGCAAAACAGTGCAGATACCGGCCACGTAAACCGACCGGTATTTGTCACTTGCCGTGTAAACGGCCCCTTAGCTTCACCTCTGCCACCACCTCCTATAAGTTACTGAACAGAGTGGTGTGGAAGTGTGTGCTCAAGATAGTGTCCGACCATGTGCTGGCACTACCACCTCTGCCAAACATAGAAAAGTGGAGAGCCCGTCTTTCTGTCTCATGACCTTGTCCATCCCTGCGTCTAAGCTCTCGCAAGCCACAAATGATGACATGGTGGCCTGGATTCAACCAGTGGACTTTTCACTTTGACACATATGCTTCAGAGCTTTATATTCGACTAATAATAATACATACTTGCCAACCCTCCTGTTTTTTTTGCGGGAGACTTCCACAAACTGCTGCAAATCTCGATTCAGGGGCTTGAAAGTTAAGAAGTATGGTTAAGTACTAAGCATTCACCCACCTCATGGGTAGTGGTTGCTCATCAGTTTTGCGCTTTTGTAACCTCCCCTGTATGTTTCTGCGGCTTTACTGATGTGAACTGGTTTCTAGCCTGCTGCTGAATTCCTCTATGTGCAGGTATGGTATGAAGCAGTCATGCCCCTCATGAATATCAGGTGTGTGACTTCACCAGTACTCATCAGTATTCTGCACCTGTCTAGCCTCCCCATGTGGCTGGGAAGAGGTTTCTGACCTGCCGCTGTAGCAGTAAGTATGGCCTCTGCCTATCATTCTACAATATAGTGTTATTTTCAACAGATCTTGCACTAGCTCTAGCAGCATTCTCATTACACACATGATGATGTATACAGGTGATGTATATATGAATATGTAATTTCAGATTCCCCACTCAGCAATATACAAAGTGCTGTACCCAGCACAAACTTAATCCAGCATCTTTTTATAATAAAAAGTCCATCCATTGCATCATCTTCACTTGAAGTGTACAGAACAGCTCAGAAGTAAAGTGCTTTTCTATGCTTTTCAACCAAACCTCATGGTGTTAGGCTATGTTCACACGGCTGGTTTAGACACTTATTTTTCAGATTCCAAATCAACTTCAAATACTTGAAAACGTCTGAAGACTGCAAAATACGAGACAGTTTTCAGCCGAGTTTTTGATGAGGTTTTTTAGACGTGGTTGTCGACATTGTTTGTTTTTATTCTGACATTCACATTTTGTGTCAGAGCAATTTTGGGTGTGGGTCCGCATCTTGTGGATGAGATGTTGAAGCTCTCCATTGATTCCTATGGGCATTTTAATAATGGAAAACACCTGTCACTTAGTGTCTGTTTACACAACAAGCAATTCCTGTCAGATTTATATGTGGATTTGGGTTTTAACCATAGTTGCCAACTTTTGAAATTGGAAAAGCAGGAGATTAAAGAGGGCAGCGCGCGTAGCGCTCCACGGCAAAAATTTGCATGGACACGCCCATCTTTTTGTGTGCCACGCCCCTTCAAAAAGCCACACCCACTCTGCCTATCTACATAATGGCTTTGGAAGAAAGCCAGGTAGATGCCCTTATAGCCAGGTAGCAGCCCCCCCATAACCAGGTAGTGCCCCTTACAGGCAGGTAGATGCCCCCTTGTAGCAAGGTAGATGCCCCCTTTGTACAGTAGTGCCCCCTAATAGTCAGTAGATGCCCCCTTTAGTAGTCAGGTAGTTGCCCCCTTTAGTAGTCAGGTAGTAGTGCCCCCTTTAGTAGTCAGGTAGGTAGTGCCCCCTTTAGTAGCCAGCCAGGTAGGTAGTGCCCCCTTTAGTAGCCAGCCAGGTAGTTTCCCCCTTTAGTAGCCAGCCAGGTAGTTGCCCCCTTTAGTAGCCAGCCAGGTAGTGCCCCTTTTAGTAGCCAGGTAGGTAGTGCCCCCATTGTAGCCAGCCAGGTAGTTGCCTCCATTGTAGCCAGCCAGGTAGTTGCCCCCCATTGTAGCCAGCCAGGTATTGCCCCCCATTGTAGCCAGCCAGGTAGTTGCCCCCATTGTAGCCAGCCAGGTATTGCCCCATTGTAGCCAGCCTAGGTATTGCCCCCATTGTAGCCAGCCAGTAGTTGCCCCCATTGTAGCCAGCCAGGTAGTTGCCCCCATTGTAGCCAGCCAGGTAGTTGCCCCCATTGTAGACAGCCAGGTATTGCCCCCATTGTAGCCAGCCAGGTAGTTGCCCCATTGTAGCCAGCCAGGTATTGCTCCCATTGTAGCCAGCCAGGTAGTTGCCCCCATTGTACCACCAGTAGACCCCCCCCATTGTAGCCAGGCAGAGCCCCCCATGTAGTTAATAAAAATAAAATAATAAATTCCACTTACCTGACCAGGCTCCTGCAGCTCCGGCCAGGCTCCTGCCCGATCTCCTCAGCGACGCAGGGGGAATGAGAGCAGCCGCGCGTCATTTCCCCTGCGCCGCTGATCTGTATGCACGGCGCGCAGCGGCGCCGGACATACAGGGGGAGGAGGGAGAAGGGAGCGCTCCCTCCTGCCTCCTCCCCGCACAGTGAGACCGCGGGCGGGTGAGCGGACCCTGCGCCCACTTCGCCGCCTGGACCCGGCCCAGTGGCAACGTACCGGCGGCGGCCGGAGGTAGCGGGGTATGGGGGGGGGAGGGGACCCCAAATAGCGGGACCCCCCCCCGCCAAAAATGGAAGAGTTAGCATGTATGGTTTTAACTCCTTAACGACCGCCCACCGTCTTTTGACGGCGGGCATTTCAGGTCGTTCGTCTGCAGCGCCGCAGCTGCGCTGGGATCGGGGCTTTACTACACCTCCCTAATCCCAGAGCATCACCTGCGAACACCGGGGAGCGGAGGAAACCTCCGCAACCCGGTGCTTTAACCCTTTGATTGCGGCGGTGCATTACCGCAGCGCAATCAAAGGGTTCCCCTGCTCTGTCGGGTGATCGGAACGCCCGGTGACCCGACCGAGCTCGGGGAACGGCTGCACAGACAGCTCTGGGGACCTAGATTAGAATGTATTAGCATATATGAATATGCTAATACATTACTTAGTGTAAAAAAAATAAAAAAAAAAAATTGTAAAACAGTTCTCCCTTCAGGGGATTTTAAAAAAAGGTAAAAATAAACAGAAAAAGTGTAAAAAAGTGTAAAGTGTAAAGTGTAAAAAAAATGAATAAAAAAATAAATAATAAAATAAAAATAAATATTTCTTAAAAAATAATTGTGCATATATTAAACACACAAAAAAACCTACACATATTAGTTATCCACACGACCCTAATAACCTGTAGAATTAATCTAAAAAGTTATTAAGTGTGAAATGTGAACGGTTTAAAAAAAAAAAACATAAAAAAAAAAAAAATCTGCAATTATTTATAAGCGAATTTAAACTATTCCCCCATAAAGTACAACTTGTCTCAAATAAAACGAGGCCTCATATAACTGCGTCATTGAAAAAATAAAAAAGTTACAACTGTTGAAATGCAAGGAGGCAAAAACAAAAAAAAAATGTTCTGGTCATTAACTACTTTTCAGATGTTTCGGCTTAAGGGGTTAAAAACTGTAAGGGTATGTTCACATGGCATATTGTGGCGCGTACCGGGTGTTTTAGAAGTATGCACTGGTCAGCACGTACTTCTAGGCCTCGTTCACACGGCTTATTTCGCCGCGGATTTTGCCGACGGATTGACGATCGTCAAATCCGTCGGCAAATCAGTCCAGAAAACAAAGTCACAGCCTATTTTTCTATTGATTTCAATAGAAAATTCGGCTTTGTCGTTCACACGACGCGTATTTCCGTGCGGATTTGCTGCCCCCGGGGTTGACGACGGCAATCCGGACGGAAAAACCCAATTGTGCTGTCAATTATTTACAGACGGAATTCACCACCTACCAATGGAATGGAGATAGTGGAATTTCCCTTTGGGGAAATCAGTTACAAATAAGTTGCCCCACTTAGTGGCACTTATTTGCAAACTGATTTTCAACTGTTTTCAAGAACGTATTACCGATCGGCAATCCGATGTAAATAACGTTTTGGAAAATAAGCCGTGTGAACATAGCCCTAAAGCGCAAGTGGGCCTACCACATTCATTGTCATTATCCATGGCATGTAAGCAAAGAAGTGACATGTCACTTCTCTCTCCCGACGTACAATACACGTGCATTGTACTACGAGGGAGACAGGCGTAATTCATCCGCGCCGAAATGCGCCCCGCAATTATGCCGTGTGAACATACCCTAAAAATCCAACTGAAAACCATACCCATAGACCTCAATCGAAAATCCAAGTTGTAGTGCACATGACTCGAATTTTCCTGGGGACAGATATCAAAACTGTCGTCTTTTAAAAAAGGCTTAGAACATAATCCACCGTATTTCATGTAAAAAAACTCGACCCAAACATTTCTATGTCGGATCTGGGATTTTCTGAATGTAAATCTGCAAAAAAAAAAAAAACAATCTATAATCCACATTGAAAACCACTTCAAGATACTCTTCAGACAACATGGTTTTAGGAATCAGGATCTGACGAGTAATTTGACTTTTGTCATGTGCATGTAGCCTTATTTTTCAGTGTTGGAAACAAGTAAAATGTGCATTAAAACTGCATCAAATGAACTATGACTTTGAAATCAAAGAAAATGAAGAGGGCATTTTTAATGCTGTTTTGGGGGCTGAATTTGCTCCATAACAGCATCCAAATCAGCTGTGCATACTATTAGGCCGAGTTCACACGTTGTCTTTGGGTCAGCACGTACTTCTAAACCGCTCTGTGCTGGCTCCCATAGACATTGTTTCCCTTGCGTAAGCGGCAGGATGCAGTGCAATATCCCTTCTTTTTTCCGCTGTGTAATACACTTCGGGGGGAAACAACAGGTACGCATAGCTTTCAATGAGAGCTATGAATTACTGTATTTGCCGGGCATAATTCGGGCATATTGCAAGACGCATTGTGACCACCATGAAAAAAGCAGTCTGATGAGAAAATTGTGGTGCACCTGGGAATTAGCCCCTAGTGTGCTTACCTTCAGCACAGCATCCCTCCTGAGGCCACAACAGCATTCACACAAGCATACTATTAGAGCAAGAAACATGGCCGTAAACAACTAAAAATGCTATGACTAACACAGTGATGTCTGGTTGAAAAGCATAAGCAAGCACTATACCTCTGAGATGCTTTGTACTCCTCAGGTTTTTATGAAGATGTTGCAAAAAAGATGGAGTTTTTATAATAGAAGGATCCCTGGACATTGCTGGAGTGGTTTTTGTGCTTTGTCTTTTGACACTGAACTAGTGTGGTAATGAGTTGGCTTCTTTTTATATTCTGTTTTTGATAGCCTGCAGTCTAGAAGTGACAGCCTGATTGACAGCTTTCCCTGTGTGAGTTCAGTAAGGCGATATTCACACGTCTGAAACACGCCATAATTGCGGGACGGATTTCGCCCGCAATTACAGCGTGTGTACGGGGGGGGCGGCAGCCCCGGCCGGGCCCCCCAAGACAATGCATTATCTACGGCGCGTTATCCCACCGGGATAATGTGCATGTCACTTTCTCCCCCTCGGCGTATTCCCGAGTGGGCAGCGAGAGGGGAATCATAGTTCTCTTTTGAAACTATGGATTACCGTAATGCCTGGCACGGATTTCAGCCGTACTCCAGCGCAGTACGGCACGGAATACGGCTGAAATCCGTGCCAGAAATAAGCCGTGTAGACGAGGCCTAAGGGTAAGTAGGCGACACTGATTGCCCCTAATGCTGAAAAAAAATCAGTGCTGTGGAAATAAAGATTTGACATGTTACTTCTTGAGGCAAATTGCTGCTGAATAGTTTATGGCTGAAATCTGCTTTTAAATTCAGCATTAAATCCACGCCAAGAATTGAAAATCCACCTCTAAAATCCGTGCTGAATCAGTGTATATTTTATACATGGATTCTACATTTAAGCAGTGCTGAAATTTTTAGCTTTACCCTAAAGGTATGTTCACACGGCTTGTTGACTCCACGTTGGGATATATGTTTAGATGCGTGTTTTGGACCCTAAACGGACTCAAACACGCATCTAATAATGCACAGTGTGATTTACGTTGCTTTTCGGATCCGTTCAAAGAATTTACATGTCAATTCTTGTTCCGTTTGACGCAGCAGGCGCCCTATTTAAAACTATAGTATGCTTCGGAAAATCAGCGTCAAATCCATGTCTGAAATCCGCATCCAAATTAGCCATGTGAACACACACTTAGCATGGGAAGCTTAAAGAGAATGTGTCACATAGTTTATGCCCACCCTTGCTGAGGACAGTATAATCCAGTGACAGACCTGCTGTTTCCAGCGCTGTGTCCCTTCTTCTGTAAGATGCTGGAGTTTCAGAGTATTTAATGCTCAAATCTGCAGTTTTCAGCCAGAAAAGAGTTATGAAAAGAGTCAGTTTTTCTCATACCTCGCCCACCTGATGCTAGCACTGTCCCCATCTAAACTGATTAACCTATTACTTTGAATAGGTAGAAACATGTGAATAACTGCCAGGTGGGCGGGGCTAGCCTTTGGTGGGCGGGGCTAACACCTGCTCATGAATAAGATTTGAGCATTAAATACTCTAAAATTACAGCATCTTACAGAATAAGGGACACAGCGCTGGAAACAGCAGGTCTGTCACTAGCTTGTGCTGTCCTCAGCAAGGGGGGCATAACCTATGTGACAGGTTCCCTTTAAGAAAGACTCAATATCTCTCATAAGAGTCCTGTCAGGATTTGCCCTTCTTTTTACTCCTGTTACAAATTATCTAAACCTATATGTCACAGAGCTCAGCGTCTTGCCTTCTATCCTATGCTGTTCCCAGATAGTGCAGCATTAATCATGTAAAAGATTTGTTTTAAATCTTTCAAAGGATTTGGACTCAGCTGGGTATTTGGAACTTTTTACTTATAGACCGAAAGGCATGCATGCTACAACACCTCTGATGACAATAAGTTTATCTTCCATAAGGTGACCAGCGGTTTTGGGAGCAAAAGAGGGACTAGTGCCGATGACCGACAAAGAGCGGCGAAAAAAAACTTTATATCTGACCCAAATATATGGTAGTTTTCAACAGTTACTCACTGTCAGTAGCTGCAGGTTATTTTAGCTCCGTTATATTGGGGCCTTAATATTATATAGAGCAAACAAGTTCCTGCCTCCTCACGTTCGCGCCACGCGTTGTTAGGGCCCCTGAAATTATGGCAACCTTGAATAGAGTATGTGCAGGAGGAGAGCTAGCTGCGTGGTCAGCGTGAAAGGCAAAGGGGGGTTGGGGTACATTCATATGAAGCGGTGACACCACGCAGGGGAGGGTTATGAGGAGCATTCGGGTCCAAGCTTGAGAGTGATTATAGGTTTTGGGATAGATTTATCTATTGAAGTATATGGTGGCACTCATAGTCACCAACGATCCGCTGCTTCCTGAGATGAGCTATGGTGAGTCCAGCAGAGCACAGTCTATGCTTAGCGCTGCTGGTGCCAGAACCTGAAGCATGTGTATTTTTTTCTGACTTGTTATATTGGTGTTTTTGCTGTTTTTTGATTTTTGCAGAGCCGGAAGTCCCATAATCTGTGGTGCCAGCAATGGTTCCAGTGCCTTGTACTAGCATGGCAAGGCCTAGACCTTTCAGAACTTCGCTGCTTAGCAGTTACAGCCTGTGACTGCTGAGTTCCAGTTTCTGTGAGATGAAAGTGGGACATTGAGCTTCCCGCCGGGACATTCTACAGCGTGAAGGGACAGTCCCTATTTTTCATCTTTGTCCCTCTCTCCCTCTTGGCTCTATAAATGTCCCTCTTTTTCATTTAGGAAATAGATTTGCATCAATAAACTGACTATCTAGCTGTAAAACATATCTGATTGCTTCCAAGCTTAATATGCTTAATATTTCATCATTGGCTACAATGTGATCCTGAAAATGTGTCCCTTTTTGGCTGTCTAAAATTTGGCAAGTATGTGTTTGGGCGTGGTTAGAGGCGTGTTTTGGTGTATTGTCACATATTTGGGTGTGGTTAGAGGCGTGGCCTGATGTGTCCCTCTTTGTAATCTGTAAAAGTTGGGAGGTATGGGACTGTCCTGCATAAATTGGGACGTCTGGTCTTCTTATCTTGGATAACTGCTTTAATTAAGTTGCAATTACCTAATAAGATTTGGTAAAATCAACAGATAAGTATACAGGAGAAGAAACCATTACAAGCACATGGAGGATTTATCAGAAGGTGCGTACATAAAGTAATGTATAAATCTCATTTTATAGGCTTGCTCTGCAGTAGGCAGATTTTTTTTCACTTCCTGTTTAAGGCCAATGTACATTATAATTTATATCTTGCATTTCCTCAAGCAAATAAACCTTTGTGGAAAGGAAATTGATTTTTGCATGTGTATGTTGAGGTCTGCTATAGAAAGGAAGTAACTGAGGGCAATCACGTTCATCCCTTCTCTTTGCAGCTAGGACTATTCAACAGCAAAATGTGAAAGGGAGAATATCATGTTTTTTTACAAACTTCTAAAATGCTGGTGTTACTGTGACATGTCAGATCAGTGGGGTCTGGGTGCTGATACCCCATGTACTGCTAAAATGAAGAGGCAGAAATGTTCAGCTGAACCACCTCATTTTTGCTTGTTTGTCCTTGGAAAGCTAAGGGTGGTTTATAGATTTATATTTTGTCTTATAGACTTTCTATGCATCCGTATACCACTCAATGATCTCTCTGAGGGACCGCCAACTATCACATGACTATGGAATACCTTTTACCTCCTCAACAAGATGGCTACAATAAGTGATGGCTATATGAAACTGTGACCAAGCCTATGAGCTGTCCATACAGTTCTAAAGAAGATACATAAATAAGGGTACTGTTTCTGTATCTGCCTTCAGGCTGGCTTCACACGTCGCGTTATTGCACCCGGGAATAGTGGTAGCTATAGGCAACAAGGACGATCCTACCTCCCAACTATTAGAGATGGCAAAGAAAGACACATCAGGCCAAGCCTCGAACCACACCCAACCAAATGACATCACACCAGGGTACGCCTCTAACCATGCCCCACCAACAAGCATGCCCCACCCCCTTCGGCAGATCAGCGCCAACACAACAGCGGCGTTACTGGGGTCTATAGATCTGTATTTATATGAGGTAATGTATTGAATGTACAGAAATCCATACAAATAACTGTAAGACAAAGTTCTATGGATGATACCTCTATTTAATGGTCGTACAGTTACCACATAATACTGCTATACAGGGAGCAAATATCATTGTTCTGTTACTGACCAAACCAAGACTGATATTATCAATGATACCACTATACAAAGATTAAATAATACTGTCACGTCATGACCACATATCACCAAATAGTGACTGAATAATACCACCACACCATGACCATATATCTCAACTGTATAGAATTAACCACACAAACATCTTAGACTCCTCACTTTCCCAGCACCTCGCTAGCTGTTCCCACCTCTGTACAAACCCCTTTGTGGTGAAAGGTGAAGTAAGGGTAGAAGTGTATGGGGTGATAGACTGTTCGGTGAGGGTTGTATTTTGTTTTGTCACTAGGCCGCAAGGGTGAGAGAGGAGGTACAGCTAGGGCTTACAGGCACAATCTCATGGGGTGAGATTGTGGTGTGGCTGTAGCCCATATTCCTTCCCTTGCGCCCCCAGATGATCAGTCATAGCTCTGACCTCCAGGAGTGCAGGGGGTGGAGTTTAATACTATTGAATTTGTTGGACTACGTCAGACCAGCGTTGCATTTATTTCTTTAGTAAAATGGTCAATGCGGGCTGGTGTCAGGTAGTGTTTATTTAAAAATTTCTTTTTTTTTTTACCATTTTATTACAGTTTTAGTAATGAAGATATCTGACAGATAGCTGGGGCTTGGTGTCAGCTGTGTTTTTCGTCACCACAAGGCTGACACTAACCCCCTGTTGCTATTACCCCAGTACCCAATGCACCAGAGGTACTGGGAAGAGGCAGGTTACCGTCAGAAGGGGGATCATCCTATTTGGGAAAGGACCAATCGCATCATAATACTATCAGCCTGCAGCTGCCGGTTTTACCTTGACTGATTAACGTTGTTTTGTTTTTTATCCTTTATTAAAAATCTAAAAAGAACAAATTATATAAAAAAAATAATGACATAGGGTCCCCCCCATTGTTCATGACCAGTCAAGGTCAAACTGACAGCTGCCACCTGATTCTATCAGAATGAGAAGGTCCATGGATATTGGCCCATGTCCACACTAAGAATACCGACCCACAGCTGCCCCAGAAGCGGACCATTATATTAGGTGGTCGGTTTTCTGACTGTAATCTGGCTCTTCCCAGTACCTGGTACACTGTACTTGGGGAATAGTGAGAAGGGGTTAGTGTCAGCTTTGTGATGACAAGCACTGCTGGTTGACACCAAGCCCCAGTGATAGTAATGGAGAAGAGTCAGATGCCTCTGTTACTAACACTGGAAAAAAAAGCAAAAAACCCACAGAAAAAGAAGAAAACAATTTAAATAAACACTACCCAACAGCAGCCCTCGTTGATCATTTTATTTAAGAAATAGATGCACCGCTGGTCTGACGTGGTCCTGTGAATCTGTCGTAGTCCAAAAGGGAAACCTATAAAAAGAAATAAAAAATAATAACAGAAACTCTAAAGATTGGGCATCAATCAGCTTACCCAGATGCTGAATAGCCTATTCAGCAGCAGGAAAAGCTCGGTGACATCCCACACAGCATGCACCTAGAAAATCTGGGTGCTTGTTATGGGGGATGGAGCACCACTCAGCTTTCCCAGATGCTGCATAGTCTATCCAACGCCCATGAAAGCTTAGTATCCTCCACAGCAGGCACCCAGAAAAGCTGGATGCCTGTTATGGAGAATGGGGCATCACCTAGCTCCCGGGAAAAGATGGGTGACATCACCAACAGCAGATAGTTGATCCAGCATCCAGGAAAGCTGGATAGGTCACGAGGGGGATGGGGGTTTTATTAGGAGGGACAGGAAGGTTGTGATAGAGGTCACTTAACTTCCTCTGCTGTGCAAGTCGTTATCGCAGCTAGACTGCATAGTTTAGCTGAGGAGGCAGGACGAGCCCCCTGCAGCTAGTGAAGTCAGAGGAGTAAGGGCATGTTCACACGACGGATTTGGCCACGGGTTCAGCCGTGTCGTTCGCCGCAGTTCCCGCGGCCAAACCCCGTTCTAACCTTGCCGCAAGTGGGGCGTGGTTTGGGGCGCGGCTTGCGGCGAGGGTTTGCCCCATGAAAATTAGTAGGCAGGGGGCAAACCGTGCCACCAGCCGCGGCGACGCCCGCGGCAACACCACGCGGCCACCGAGGTGAGGACTCCCTGTCAAGAATTGACAGGAGAGTTCTCAAACACACACGGCAAGGCTGCGGCACCAAAGCAGCGGCCAAACCCATGGCGTGTGAATATTAACGCGGTTTCCAATAGGAAACCATGTTAATAAACTGGGCGTGATTTGGCCGCGGAAACCGTGTCGGAACCCGCGGCCATAACCGCGGCCAAATCCGTCATGTGAACATGCCCTTATTGTGGCCTGTGATTGGCTGCACCTGTCACATGAACGATGGGCGTTCACTGCTTACTTCCGGAGTGCAACCTTTTCTTTCCACTTACCCAGCCCTGTTTTAGCTTTTATACACTCTAAACGAACTAAAAGGCACACCTTCTTTAGGAAAGTAGCTCATGAATTTCACGCTCAGTGACAAACTATAATTCAGCTACCAGAGGTGGACATTACTTAGTATCTTTGGCCGTGAGATGGTTAAGGAACTTATAGATTTCTCCCAATCTGATGACATTATGTAAGACATGATCCAAAGACAATGTCACATGTTTTGTACATTGCATAACCTGCACAATTAAACTTTGAGGACATTGAGCCCTTTCACTTGGCCTTTCTGCCTATTCAAGTAATTCTAGATTATACTTCACTTTATTTATTGGGACAATTAGTCTCCTTGGAGCTTCACATTTTCCCAAACATATGTCTTTGTTCACAGTTGTCGCAGTGTTAGTCTTTTATACAGCCTGATTCAGCTCTTCCTTTATATTCATGGATGGCCTACATTTCCTTTGCTTTTTTCAAAATGAATTTTAGAGCTAGAATCATTGCCCATCCTTGCAAGAAACATAAGTTGTTCAGCTCCTCATATAAACAACCAGCAAATGTGACCAGCGACATTGCGTTTTGTTGTGTCTCAATTTCTGTATCATGTTATGTCTTAGCACCTTTACTTTTATTCTGCTAAGGAAAAACTTATAAATATTACAAATAGTGTTCCATCAATTATATTGGAAATTTAATGCATACCTGCAGGTTTGGGTATCTTTTCACTGTCAGCTATTGTGTGTATACAGTACATGAGTAGTAGCACTGTTTCTGGTCACTAATTTGCACTTGGTAATTTTCACCAGTTGTCCACACTGCTGGCTTTATATTTAATTTTCAGTTGTTTCTAAGCTAGGGTGTGGAGACTAGCTGCTATGGTGTTTCTCATGCAGTCCACAGTTCCTTTCGATCTATAGCACATCTGCAGAAGCAGCATTGAGGACATTATAGAGCAATACAGAGCAGTGTAAGCTGTGAATCAAGCACTGGAGTGAAATAGAAGACTTTCCAGAGCTATCTGTATGTGTCTTTCTCCCATACTCACCTCTCCATAGACCATGATGAGCAGCAAGTAACCTGATCCCTCAGTCAGACTGAATTATAACTTTAGGAGAAGGACACAAACGAGGTATTCCCCCCCAAAAAAGTATACTCCAATATTTTTATTGATTTAATCAAAGTTTGTTAAAAAGTTGGTGTCTGTAAATTATACTTGCCAACCCTTTCAAGTAGAAATCTGGGAGATTTTAGCTCTATGTCTGATCTACACGAGAATATCCATGACCCATCCAGAATTGCTCATTTTGGGGGCAGGGTTTACCTAAGCTTTGTTTCCTGATTTGTTGGGGGATCTCCTAGAAAATGAAAAACAGGAGGGTTGGCAAGTATGATGTAAGTTTTTAATTAGAAGGCCTTCTCCAATTAGACATTCATAAAATGATTCTAGCTAAAACATAGGGATGGCAGAACTTAATATATATTTCAAGTACTACATTTAAAGAAGCCCAGTAGTAAAATTAGCTCTCACTGTAAAAGTTGGGAAATACTTTAGGATTTCAAACAGTTACTTTAAATACAGTTCCATGGGATTTTCCATCTCTGACAACAAAAATGTGGCTTAATCATTTGATTGCCAATTTATAGTGGTGGTGTGAGGCTAAAGTTTTCAGGTTTTTAGAATACTTTGAATGGCCAAAAAAGGGTAACATTTCTTATCAGAAAAGGATCACTGAAAGGATTTTTAGATATTTTTCTTGGTCAAACCTCAAGAAAATAAGCAAACCCTA